>MU132176.1:229111-282557 GCA_015039395.1 Ceratobasidium sp. AG-I
TCGCGGAGGGTCCCCCACATGGACAGGGGGCAAGGCCTGGGCAGCAATACTTCCTCGATCGCATTGATTGGAACACACTGGTGCGTCATGGCCGGTTCCGTATTGCCAGTATGGGCGATCGAGTCCGTGTGGCGGATCTCATCCAGCACGACCCGGAAGGCGCTCGCAACAACTCATTTATACGGGTAAGTAGATTCATTCATACGGGATATCAATTTATTAACATATTCTTCCTCTAGTATGAACTTTTGCCGGACGCCAATGCCAACCGCGCCAACCAACCAGACCGTGCGGTTTGCGCAGTGTATTACGGTCGCATACTAGATATATTTTATGTGGAGTATATTATTAACCTGGAGTGAGTTTTTCCTTTATTCAACCACCCTCATACGTACTAATAGTATTCCAGAACTGACGAGCGGCGGCCCTATTTACTTGCCCGCGTTGAGGAGTGCAACACCCTAGGGCTTGATGCTGCACGACCCGAGAATCCTATCGTCACGTACAACCAACTGAACAGTGCGGATATCATACATCTCGGAGCTGTACACGCTGCCGTTGGGAGAATACGCGTCGGCGGTCGGAACACATGGGCAATTATCGACTGCAGTCGAGGTGCGCGCACCCAGTTTAACAACGACGAAGGAGATCCAGATCCCGACCTAGAGTAAACGTGTAGTATTCGTTAGTTCCAATCCCCGCCCCCCGCCCCCCGCTCCTCGCTCTTCACTCTTTGTTCTTTGCTCTTTGCTCTTTGCGCTTCGCGCTTCGTTCTTTGCTCCCTGTTTTTTGTAATAATTGACCCATAGTTTACTTTTCTTGTATCATTATTGTGTATTATTTCTTCTCCGCTGCTCTTGTCTCAACTACTCTTGCACATCGCGCTTCACTTCTGTGTATCCTGGCGTGAACGTGTTATCAAAATGTATGATTTAAACTGGATCTGCACCAAGTCCAGAGTACTGGTCCCTCAGGGACTTCTTAAAGTCCCGGGACCTTAGATGGACCCCAAAAGGGTCCAAGAATCCGCTCCGAACTCGATCGAGCGTGTCGTCAATGGACTGACGTGGACCTAATTTGTGACGGGATCTCTTCTCAATCCGGCCTGGACCGCCCAATAGTCCGGGAAGTCCGCGGGAGTTAGGTACAGTCCCGTGACTTCCCACAGTGGCTTCGGAATCAGCACTAGCGACTTTTAATGTTTTGTTTTGGAAACCATGTGATTATGTTGTCTATAGCACCAGCGACTTAGATTATAAGTCGATAAAACCCCGTAGCTCACGTATATCACAGTTTGAAAGCCAAGCTCAAATCCAAACCGTAAGCTGAGGGACATAGGGATAGCGTATATACCCTAGCATACTATCTCTGGCATTGTTGGAGCTACATGTAGACCTGGCCGGTTATGTTATTGAATTTATGTATAATTTCTAATGGACTATAGGTGTATCCGCGCCCAATCCGTACGTGTCTATTCCGGGTGTTGAGGCTGTGCAATCCGGGTAATCACCGGCCCCATGCTCTTACCCGCGAGAACCCCCGCGCGGCTCCCTGGTCCATCAAATTTACTTCCTAAACCCTGGAAAGACATGACTGAGAATGGCAAGGCAAGTGGAGGTGGATATGATTGAGCGCGGGGGTTAATGTATACTGATGACAGGGGTACGGCGGAGGATGGCCCTCCATCTCAAGATAGGCATAGTAATCTGAGTATAAATATTCGGACAGCGGAGACTGTCCCCCACCAGTCTGAGCAGCCTTCTCGTGCATTCAACCTAACATGGCACCCATCAACAACGGCAGCGCTATCTTCAACGAGATCCCGCAAGGGCTCCCCGTCATCGACAAAACCATCGTCTTTAAGAATGAAACCATCGACCTAGAAACTGTTCAACTGAATGGTGGTATTCTTGTAAAGGCACTTTATCTTTCGATCGACCCCTACCTCCAGTCTTTCATGCGGGACCCTTCAATCAAGTCATTCGCGCCTGCGTACAATGTAGGAAATGCGTAAGTGGTGTCGGCTGTTTTAATTTGGAGGTTAAACGAGACTAAAGTGGTTTCACAGCATTTGGGGTTTTGGGGTGGCGGCTGTCATACGGTCTGAGAAGGGGGGTATTCATACAGGAGATATTCTATATGTTCCTGGACTCTGTAAGTGCAAGATACGTAGCATCATGGTCAAAAACTGACGAGCTCTTTGGAAGTATTCCAACAATATAGCGTTGTTGCGGCTGACTCCCCTGTGCGGGTAATTCAGAAAGAGGAAAATGTCCCGCTTTCTTCGTACCTAGGCCTTTTGGGTATGCCAGGTACGTTGTAATTGACTCGATTGCACGATAAATTATTTAACAACGTATCCTATTCAGGAATGACCGGGTTCTACGGCATAGAGCTTATTGCTAAACCAAAGAAGGGTGAGACCATCTATGTGTCCTCCGGCGCAAGCGCCGTTGGCTCGTAAGTACTTTACCATCACCCAAACGCGTATACAAACTAAAAGCAATAAGCAGGTTGGTGGCACAGCTTGCCAAGATCAAAGGTCTCAAAGTCATCGCATCTGCGGGCTCTGATGAGAAGGTTGTGTTCATGAAGAGCATCGGGGTGGAGGTCGCCTTCAACTATAAGACCGACAGTATCGCTGAAGTCTTGGCCAAAGAGGGCCCTATTGATCTGTTCTGGGATAACGTCGGTGGGTCTACTCTGGAGGTGTGTCAGTATCATACTTTGTGTTTTCTGTTCGCTAAAATAAACATAGGCTGCCATCGATGCATGCAAACCTCGTGCACGACTTGTTCTTTGTGGTGCGAGCTCAACCTACAACGCGAAGACACCTTATGGAGTTAAGGTATCTATGCTGACTTTGTTTTGGAACCGGGTGTTAAAGCATTTCGTTTAGAACACTCCAAGCATTATCTATAAGCAGCTGCTGGTTCAAGGCCTCGTTGTAACAATTGGCGAGCTCGAGTACGAGGGTCAGCTGAATAACCCGGTCAAATTCCTGGACGCTCTCGTTCCGCTCGTTCGATCTGGACAGCTGAAACAGGTGGAGCAAGTGTTTCATGGAATAGAAAGCATTGGAGAGGCAGTCGTGGTCAACCAAAATGGTTCCAATACTGCCAAGGTTGTAGTTAAAGTTGCCGACCCTTAAAGCTGGATACCTACGAGTAATACAATATGCTTGCTATTGGTTAGAGTTATGGACTAATAAGGCATTTAGTGTCGTACTCTAATTTTGCGCTTGATTGCAAGAGCTGAAATAATTGACTTGTATTTGGACCGCCAAGCCAGATATACTTCGTCAATCAGGCCTAAGTGCCTCCTTCGAATCAACACTCCGAGTCGTAGAAGTTCCCCGTGCAGTTATGTGGAGGTACAGTATATTAGAGAGGCAAACTTCGCGACAAACTCACTGAGATGTTCGTCATTAATTAAGTACAGTCGTACCTGTTATACAGGCCGGTGTGCCCTGATTTGTGTCCTTGTTTGGTTCTCTGTTTGGCGCTACCCCTATCGGGCTCACCCCTCACCATTCCTGTCTTACGTCGGATCAGACCGCGCGCCCCTACTTATACGTTCGCTTCCGGTTCATCGCCCTCTCAGCTTGACCATCACGCTGAGCGGGTACGTTGTGTTTCCTTCTCCCAGTATATGTTGTATCTCATCCTTTCTCGCAGACGCGCCTTACACGCTATTGTTAGGTTAGATACTTTATATATGCGAGCTTGACCATCATGCTGAGCGGACGCGCCTTACGCGCTATTGTTAGTTCGTTCCAGAAGGTCCTCACTACAGTACCTGGGCATATGTATCCCCTGGGCAAGAATAAATCACCGGAAACGCCGGGTTTCCGGCTAGCGTGCTTTCTGCCACCCGTTTCTTACAACTCATAGCCACTGTACAGCCACTCAACGGCGCAGTGTGGTGCAGACAGCGTCGGTGACATTTTCAGTGAGACATTTTTTCATTTTCTCATAGCCTTTGACTGCATAAATGCTAGAAATTACAATAAAGATACCATTAACTCCAAATCTTGGACTCTAAGTAATACTACTGAGTTATGTCTCCGTCTCATAGCATTTTAGCTTCCCGCCGATCAAAGGTATGATTTTTCTGCATTTATTCATGCGCTGGTGTCGATGGTTGATGCTTATTGCATTTTAGACTGGGTGTAGTCGTAGCCGGCCACTGTCTACCGCGTCTGCGGCGCATATAGCCCCCAAACGACAGGCGCTCACAAATTTTGATAAGCTACGCATAATGGACATCTACCACAATATTTGAGTCAGCAGGCTATAGTAAACCTACTGAGGAAAGAGGGGTACTCAACTATCAGCCAGCCGACAATCTCGCGACTGGCAAAATAAGAGAGCACAATCCGTGCGCATGTAGTTGCCAACCCCCGCCGACTGTATTACAACCGACAGACTGTCCTTACTACACCTGAACTAGACACTGCACTCACCATGTGGATTGCCCAGAAGCTTGAGCATAACATCCGCCTGCCTGGCGATGTTATATGCGAGAAAGCCCGCTCTTTCTGCCGACTTTTGGGCTATCCAGACGACATCTTGGTGTTCTCTCATGGCTGGCTGGACTCTTTCAAGTCGCGCATAGGCTTGTCCTCTTTTGTCTTTCATGGAGAGGCTGCCTCTGCACCTCTCATGCACATCGAAGACGAAAGGCTTCGACTCTAGGCCTTAATTTGCTTCTATGCACCCTGGGATGTCTATAATATCGACGAGACTGGGCTTTTCTACAAGCTGGTAACTAATCGAGGCTATGCATTCGAGCAAATTTCAGGTGTCAAGTCTGACAAGACCCGCATCACCTACGCATTCTGTGCAAATATGGACGGGTCTGACAAGAGCGATCCCCTCATTATTGGTTGTGTGCAGCGTCCGCGCTGTTTTGGAGGCCGCCAAGCGTCGGAGCTGAGCTTTGATTACTGCTGGAACAAGAAGGCATGGATGGTACATTCCATATGGCAAAAGTGAGTCGATATATGCACTTTTCTAACGCTTTATGCTCATAATTAAATTTGTAGGTTTTTGCGCAACCTCGGCGCTGACATGCAGCGCCAAAATCGATATATTTTACTCCTTTGCGACAACGCTCCATCTCACATCCATAATCCCGCCGACTATCCTCACCTGCACGTCGAGTTCTTGGCGCCAAACCTCACTGCTTGGGTTAAGCCAATGGACGGAGGCATCATCCGATGCTTCAAGGCTCTCTACAAACGAGAGTTTGTGCGCCTAACAATTGAGTGCGACGACCAGGGCGTCGAAGATATTTATAAAATCGACCAGCTCCAAGCAATGAACATGGCCTCAACAGCCTGGGGCATGGTCTCTCCTCAGACTATAGCTAATTGCTGGCGCCATGTCGGGATTTGCCTGCCTCACTATTTTATGTCTCCACCAGCCGTGTCTCCAATTGATACCCCTGCTCCACTCTCGATCTTTGATCGGATGCTTGCTCGCCCGAAGTGTGCGCGGAGCATCTTTTGGGCTACGCTCTTGGTGCTTGACGAGACTCCACTGACCGAACATGAATGGACCGACCAGGAGATTGCGGAACAGCTCATTGCAGAGCGGGAGCCGGCACTGGGGATATACAAAAATGAGGATGATGATGATGAATAGTTGACTGTATGCTATACAACTTTTCCCTGGTAGTTTTGCGCATTTCTGAACTAATTTTTGGGCGCATTTTTGACTTCTTTTGTACATAATTTTACTGCAGTTTTCTTGTAACATTCTATCTTTGTTTAATCTGAGGATCATAGACCCATTGATTACATCAGAAAGCTGCTTGGAAAGCAGGGGGCAGTGGGGCGGCCCACGTGGCTTTGCTCCGGAGCACTCCTCAGCGCTCCAGAGCAAAATCAGAGTTTGCTGAGTATATTACATCATAAAGGTAACTCAATAGTAAATTAGTAGTGGCAGGGTTGTATTCAGGTGACGTGTAAAAAAACAACACTTCGGGCGGCATAGGCTTTGAGTCACTCCAAAGGTCCACCAACCAAATACACCAGTGGAGCGCAAGTTGCCTGTCCGCAATGTTTTTCAAGGTACGGTATATAACACTGGTTCATGTGGCGGTGACTCCTGTGAGAAACCTTCGCAGGATCAGGGTCTGCAATCTGGGTCGTTGCAAATGATATGAATCTGCTTCGGCACTGGACTCTCTTCTTGAGCGCTCAAGTGTGGGTCGCTCCTCGTTACTATCTAGCTGATGCCCCAATGAGGGTGAATTCGTGTTTTTGGAAGATGGCTTGGGATCCCAGCAGATGTCCGGATATGTAATAGGCTGTGTATTGGTGAGTTGCCCACAGTTCAATATATATATATAGTGAATGACTCGAGTTCAGGTGAGCTGAATTGCACCCCCTCTGCGTTTAAAAGATATACTGTCTATCTTGGTGCAACCCGTACTTCTCTTTCTATCTGAACATCATGCACGCTTCTGGCAAGGATGAGCACCCACCCGACAGCGATGGCCCCTTTGTAAGCAGGGTGTCATGAATTTGCTCGGGCCCTGCTGATGTTACCGTTGGTCACAATCTGCAGATAGAAAATCACTCGACCGTTATTAAAAACCTACAGAAAGATGAAGTGGCAATCACACCACAGGTACGTGACCACACTCCAAATTTGTTGCCATATGCTTAGTCAGTGTTTTCTCAGACTTCTGAAGGAACTCAGGCTGAACATAGTGAAACCGAAAGATATGCCGCCTTGCTGAGCAGCTCTACTGAAGAGATACCTCAAAGCCTCGAACTTCTTGCGTCATTGAGACAGGAAATTGATGGCCTCAGTCAATCTCGGCCGAACGAAGAATCTTTGAATTCCTCAATATCACTCCTTGAGCAGGGACTTCGATATGTCCCTGAACAACACGAACTGATACCGTTTCTACTTAGTCGACTCGCTCACGTACACTGGGAACGGTTCAATCGCCTGCAAAAACTTACAGACCTCGAAAAGGCTATTTCTTACGAGAGTCAAGTCACGAAACAAGCAGCTGAAAGCCAGATGAATCTACCAAAGCATCTCCTCAATCTCGGCGTATTGTACCAGTCTCGATTTCAGCGCCTTGGTGACCGCATGGATGTCGATAAATCTATTGAAAACATGGTCCAAGCAGTACTCCTATCGTCTAATGATGAGCCAGACAGGTTCATCCGACTACATCATCTAGGTGGTGCCTACCAAAAACGATTCGAGCTATTTAGTAATATCGATGACCTCAATCTCGCGATCGATACCTTGGATTCAGCCTACCAGCTTTCACCTAGCCAGTATCCAAGCCAATTTAGACTACTTAATTCCCTCGGTACCGCATACGCTTATCGGTCCCAAAGCACCGGCAAACTTGAAGATTGCGAGCAAGCAGTAACGACATTAGTTCGGGCGATTCTGCTAATTCCTGAAGACGATCCAACAAAACCTGGGTGTCTTAGCAACCTTGGTGTCTGTCTCGAATCCCGCTATCAGCTATTGGGTGGACTCACAGATCTTGAAGAGGCGATCCGGTACAAAGCGCAAGGCAACGAGCTCACTAATACCACGGATCCTAATAAATCAACCCGCCTCGCTAGCCTAGGTGGCTCATATCATAGTCGATTTGCACGTCTAGGTGACCTTGCGGACCTCCACAAAGCAGTTGAATACATGACTCAGTCAGTGGCTATTTCACCTGCAGACCCAGCCCAGTTGGCCGCTCTCGGAAGTGTCCTTTGTACTCGCTTCAATCAACTCGGTCACCTGGCGGACCTTGACAGCGCAGTCCAATACCAGGTTCGAGCCGTTCAGCTTACCCCCGAGAATAGTATGGAGAGACCGATCTGTCTAAGCAACCTAGGAAACTCATACAATACTCGATTCGAGCAAAAAGGCGAGATCATGGACATCAACAAGGCGGTGGACTGCCTTGCAGAGGCTTTGAGCTCTACTCCCGAAGCTCACCCAAACCGACCGTGGTACCTCAATAATCTGGGTGAGGCTTGCGGCGTTCGATTTACGCGATCAGGAAACCTTGAGGATATCAATAGAGCGGTGGAATATACAAGTCAAGGGGTACACCTTGTTCCCGACAGCCATTCCCAAAAACCTGCTTGTTTAACGACCCTTGGAACATCATATATACACCGGTTTGAGCGGTTGGGAGAACTGGCAGATCTAGAAAAAGCGGTGCAGAACCTGACGAAGGCCGTGCTGCTTAGTTCTGACGATGATGTGGGCAAATCTTCTCGCCTCAGCAACTTGGGTGTGGCACATCAACTTCGATTCGATCGCCTGGGAGATGTTCTGAACCTTAATAGCGCGCTCGACTACCTCACACAAGCAAAGGATCTTACTCCTGATAGTCATCCATCCATGCCAGACCGGCTAAATCAGCTTGGCGTGATTCACCTGCAGCGCTTTCGAAGTCAAGGGGAACTTGCCGATATTGATAAATCAATACACTATCTAAAGCAAGCGCTTCAGCTCACTTCTAACAACCATCCGCATATGCCTGGATACATGATCAACCTTGGCCTTTCATACGTTATGAGATTTGGTCGACTGGGTGAACTCGCAGACATTGATCAGGCGGTAGAATACCAGCAACGCAGCGTTCAACTCACTTCCGAAGACGACACTGGAATGCCCAATCTGCAGAGTAGTCTGGGCATTTCATATCTTTTTCGCTTCGAACGCCTTAGCCGTATTTCAGATATTGACACGGCTATAGAACTCCAAACCGAAGCAGTACTGCATACTCCTGATGATCATGCTGATAAAAGCAAGCGACTCGTCAACTTGGGAAACTCGCACCACGCTCGATTTGAATGCCTAGGCCAGCTTGAGGATCTTGATAAATCTATCGAATATCTTAGTTGTGCGGTTTCCCTTACGCCAGACAATCACACAGACAAGTGCGGATGGTTATTCAATATTCATCAGCCCTATTATTCTCGTTTCCAGCGCAGGGGAGATCTCTCGGACATCAATAAGGCAATTGAATACCTTAACCAATCCATATCCCTTGCTCCTAAAAGCTACCCGTACAAGAGCGAGTTTTTGGAAAAGCTTGGCGCACTACACCAAAGTCGATTCGAGCAGGCCGGTGATATTGAAGATTTAGACAAAGCAATAGATTCTTTCAAGGGGTCTGCAACATATCTGACAGGTTCCCCCGTTAGTCGGCTCACAAGCTCACGCAGCTGGGCCCGACTGTGTCGTCAGAACCAAAGGTCCCCCATTGATGCATACAGCCAAGCGATTAGTCTCATACCTCAAGTCGCATGGATTGGATCTACTGTGAACCGTCGATACGAACAGCTTGTATCCGGCCTTCAAAACCTGGCTGCCGAGGCGGCCGCTGCTGCGATTGCATCAAACCAATGGGTCTTAGCATTTGAGTGGCTGGAGGAGGGGCGTTCTATTCTATGGAATCAAATCCTGCAGCTTCGGACATCTTTTGATGTCCTATCCGCCCAAGCTCCTGAGCTTGCTCGAGAGCTCCGGCAGGCCGCTTCAGATCTTGAGCAAGCTAGCTCTCTTGAACAACGAAAAAGCAACATGTTGATGGATTCGGTGGTCTCGGAACAGGCTACTGAAGCTCACCATCGCTCAGCTGAAAAATGGGAAACACTACTCCAATCGACCCGCCGGCTAGCTGGGTTTGAAGACTTTTTGAAGCCGAAGCAATTCTCCAAGCTCAGGCTTGCCGGGGTGTCCGGCACTGTAATTTTAGTCAACATACACGAAGATCGATGCGACGCACTTGCCGTTTGTCTTGAATCTACCGAACCCGTCCACGTATTGCTTCCTACATTCTCCCACGAGATGTCCATACGTGCTCGAGACGCAATAGAGGGCATGCAAAACTCTCGCGCTCGTAATCTGGATCTCAGGCGACCCAAGTTTGCAGAGAGCGGCTCGCCGAACATTCTAGAGGGTATATTGAACATGTTATGGAGTGATATAGTTCGCCCTATTCTTGACCGCCTCGGTTTTTTAGTGAGTCCATGCGTTTAAAGAAGCAAAGTGATAGCTAATCAGCTCTTTACACAGACACATAACCCTGGAGTCGAATTACCGCATGTTACATGGTGTGCCACTGGAGCACTAGCGTTTCTGCCCCTTCATGCCGCAGGCTACTACGACAACCCTGGGGAGAGAGTTTTTGATTACGTAGTTTCGTCATACGCTCCCACTATAGGTTCATTACTCCCACCTATCCAAGCCACCCCCGAGTTTCGTGGCATTCTGGCCGTAGGAGAAGCAGCTATGAAAACTAATGCCCCATTACCCGGGACTGTAGCAGAGCTCGACCAGCTCGAACAGTTGGCTAAATCCGTTCCCTTCACACGTCTCGATAATAACCTCGCCACTTGTGAGGCTGTGTCCAGGGAGATGGGACGACACAGCTGGGTTCACTTGGCCTGTCATGCTTCACAGAATGTTTCAGACCCGATGGCGAGCGCGTTCCAACTATATGATGGCCCACTCAGTTTGGCAAGCATTACACGCAAGCCACTCGACCATGCCGAGTTTGCGTTCCTGTCTGCATGCGAAACGGCTACCGGAGACAAGCAGTTGCCTGATGAAGCAGTGCATCTCGCAGCGGGAATGATGATGGCGGGATATCCAACAGTCATTGCAACAATGTGGTCTATCAAAGACCAAGACGCACCGCTTGTGGCAAAGGTGGTTTATGGGCGACTACTTGAGGGAGGGGAGCCCCAGAGTAGTAGAGCAGCTAGGGCTTTACATGAGGCTGTAGGAGCTTTACGTAATACTGTAGGAGAGAAGCAGTTTGCGCGCTGGGTGCCGTATATTCATGTCGGGCGGTAGAACAAAGGTGAAGTGATATTAGCAGTTGGATCATGTTGGTCATGTGAATAAGATGTGTCTGCTAGTTCCTGTTTGTGCGAGCGTTATTGGTGGGTTTGGGATAGTTTTTGAAGGAAAGGCGCAAATAACAATGAGATATGAGTGGCCTACATCACAGGAGCTTGTAGGTCGATAAAATTGCGAGAATGCAGGAATAATTCCCGGATACTGACTCTAAGCGCATGGCTCTGGGCAATCAGATAGAAATAGAAGTAAATGCGAGATAAATGCGCACTCAATAGTACACTGAAATTTATGGAATTCTCTCAAATACAAATCGTACGAGAAAAGAATAACCCTCAGCAACAAAAAAATAAAAAGTGGTCTGTGCACCTGAGCCCGAAAGAAAGTCTAAGTCGGCTGGTTGTTGACGTTGATGTTCAACAACCACGAGCTACCAACTTCACCTCTGCCCCGACACAGTTCCAGCATCTCTGACCACCAGAAACCCTCAGACTGTTTGTCTCGGAATTACCTGTGTGACTGGTCGACATTATCCAACGGTAGCAGTTGCCCAGAGCAAAGTAGCAAAAGTGACACAAGGCAAGTAAGTACTATTTATTTTGCTAGGCGTACGAGCTAAATCCTCATACCTGATTGGACCAACCCTCCCCCCATTGCCGAGATACTCCTGCGACCCAGCCCAAACAGAAAGGTCGAATCCGCAGAGACTGAGTGGGCGCGCCCACGTCAGGTAAGAGAGGTCGACTGGTGGCAGATTAGTCTACTTTGCTAACTGGAACACGCACGCAAGACCTCCGGTTCTTTCAGTTATCGCCTCAAGAATCGTGTCGCCCACTCCCTCAGCGCACACACCTTTTGGCTCCATTTTGTCCTGTATCAGTACTATTGAATTAAATATACAATGTTTTTGTTACCGTGCTATCAAGAGATCCATTCCAATGCATATCTTTACCCCAAAATAATCACGCAATTCTCGCGCTTTCAGCCCAAATATATATATATTGTTTCACCAGGAGGTACAGCAATAATACACGACTTCTCGCGCTTTTACCTCTCTACGAATTCCTGTGGTCCATACATTCTGAATATAAATCCTGTATAATGCGAAGACCCATCCCCATAAATATAGCCCCCTCGCGTTGTCCAATAATAGCGGTCCCGTTTCTCGCGACACTGGACACGCTCGGTTTGATAAACTTGGAATCATACAGAAGCCTGTGATACCCCTATTGAATCCGAAGAAGGTCAAAGCAATAAGTGTATACATTTAAGCGGAACCCAAAAAGTGCACAGCCTGAACGGGAGGAATAGATAGTCCCAGTGCTGTGGAAAACTGGAAATATTCGTCTGGCTAGAGTTACCCTACAAACGGGTCTCAGATTACAAGCTTAACTACCGTTCTTGCTGTTTATAACCGGACCGTATGGCATGGAAGCCGATTCATACCAGTCATAAGCTGTTTCAACATCACTTCCTGATCATGCGTTAAGACCTTAGTCGAGGAGGGAAGTGCCAACTAGCTATCACGTGTGAGTGAGGTCATTCAAACGGTGCTGGGCGGGCCGGAAAGTGGACCCTGGGACCCTGAATTCCAGTCTTTATTTGCACCCGTCACGGCTACGAAGACCTGCGAAGTGCCCCGTATGTTCACATTTATCCCCATTAGGCCATAGTTCTAGGATATATGTTCTCCCAGTAGGTCTCCGTGCGCTTCGTTGCCGCATGAGGTCACTTCGATTCGTCCCCGTGGGACGGCCTGGATACATAATGTCGCCAAAAACAACAACAACATGCTTCGGTCGGACGTTGCGCCAAGCTTGGTGAGCGCTCCTTGTAGAAGTCCGCTGGATTGAAATATATAAGAAAGCCCTTTCTCTGTCTTCGTCTTCGTCTGGTCAGCCTCTTCCTCCCGCCGGCCGTCTCGTACTCCTCGCAAGGTAGTTCGGTCGCATTTGAAACGCTGCGATGGGTGTGAACACCAAAGCCATCATTTTCTGCTTCTTCGTCGCCTTTGGTGGCTTTCTATTCGGTGTATGTCTCCATTTGTTAAATAATTGCTTTAGAGACTGACCAAAGATATTGCAGTATGACATTGGTGTCATCTCAGGATGTTTGATTATGCCAGACTTTGTGGAGCGATTCGGTGTGATGGGTCCTGATGGACAGTATGTCCTCGATGCTCACAGGCAAAGTATTATTACCAGTTTGCTCTCTGCTGGGTACGTATTCTCTGTGAAGGATTTGTAACCGTTGACTCAGACCCATCCAGAACGTTTGTGGGCGCTATTGGCCAAGCATTCTCATCTGATCGTTTTGGCCGACGCTGGTCTATTTTTATCTGGTGTGCTATCTTCACCGTCGGCGTAGCTATTCAAACCGCCACGGAAAGGAGTATTGCGCAGATTTCTGCTGGGTGGGATTTATTTCATTACAACCCCGAGTTATATTAATATGCGCTTTTCATAGCCGCTTCATTGCTGGTCTTGGCGTCGGTGCGATGTCCGCCATTGTCCCTCTTTACAACGGCGAGACCGCACCCAAGAAGATTCGTGGAGCTTTGCTTGTGCTCTACCAGCTACAAATCATTGCCGGGTAAGTTAAGGTCAAACCTAGCCGAACAGCCGTGAATCATATTAACCATTCGCTCCCCAACTAGCATCTTCCTGAGCTACATCCTTGACTTCGCGACCCACAAGGTTGCTGGCTCCGCTTCGTGGCGAGTTCCTGTCGGTCTACAGCTATTGTGGGGTCTCATTCTGTGCGGAGGTGTCATGTTCCTTCCGGAGAGCCCGTAGGTTCTTTCATAATTGTGTCCGTAAGCGAGAGATTGAGCTGTCACTCTAGGCGATATCTGCTCGGACAAGGACGCGAGAAAGAAGCCCGTGAGGCTATCGGCATGGTTAACGGCTACCCTCCAAACGATCCTTTTGTGGACGATGTGGTTGAGGAGCTTGAGGCTGGTATTCGGGCTGAGAACGATGTACGTATGGCCTCGGAACTGTTCAAGTCTCGCTTGACTCACAAGCGAAATTTCAGGGTGGTAAAGCGACATGGGCCGAGTGCTTCTCAACCCGTAACAAGCTTTGGATGCGTACTGGAAACGGAATGATGTTGCAATTCATCCAGCAGCTAAACGGTCAAAACTTCTATTGTGAGTAGGCTAAATGATAACTCAAAGGAGCGCTTGCTTATCAATAAATCTATAGACTACTACGGCGACACCTTCTTCAAGAGTGCGGGAACTGAACTATCCCCGTACGTGATCCAGATCATCCTCGGCGCGGTATCTTTGGTCGGCACCGTCCCAGCACTTTATCTCATTGAAACCTGGGGACGTCGTCGAGTACGTATACTATCAGGTATCTTCTGCGACGAGCCAATATTAACATCGACGCTTATAGTCGCTTCTCCTTGGAGCATTCCTTGAAGGAGCTTGCTCTTTGATTGCGGGCCTGGTCGGACACTTCACGCTCGCTCCGGAGGGAACTGCGAAGGAGCTACTCACTCCACGAAACAAGGCAGGCGGAGACACTCTCATTGCCTTCGCTGTGTTGCATGTGTTCTCTTTCTCTATGTTCTGGGGACCTGGTACGTGCTACCGCATTGACCTTGGGGGCATGCGCTGATTATGAGGCGCTTCTAGTGCCCTGGGTGTACCTTGGCGAGTCCTTCCCGCTCCGTGTCCGCTCCAAATCCATTGCTCTGGGAAGTGCGACCAACTGGCTCTGGAACTTCTTGCTCTCGTTCTTTGCTCCTCGTATCGCTAAGGAGTAAGCACACAGCCATACTACACGGAACAATATCTTACTTTCATCTCTGTTTATAGCATTGGCCCGCTTATTCTCCTCATCTTCTTCGGCATGCTCACATTCGGTTTCGCCTACGTATGGCTCTGTATCCCAGAGACCAAGGGGCTCACTCTTGAAGAGGTACGCATCTCCATTAGTACTCCACCATGATCACCATTCTCATCTGGTTGGCTCTTCTAGGTTGACGAGATGTACCGGGCTGGTGTCAAGCCATGGAATTCCGAGGGATGGAAGCCAAGCGAGAAGCACCTTACACACTCGCACCACGCTGAACCAACGTTTGGTTCTTCTGGTTCGAGCGATGAGAAGCCAGGTATCGTGCAGTCTGAAGTTGGTAAGTCCGTTTACGCTCGGGGGTGAACTTGGTCTAGAACATTTTGCTTATGAGTTTCTCCGTTCTTTCAGCCCGGTGAAAGGATAATGAGTGATATTTAACTGAGGTTGGGTCTGGCTCTTTGATTTACGAAGAAAAACAAACATGTATTGTAGTTTTGTGTATGTGAATGTGGGTATATGCGCACGTGTGTTCTTAAGTGCTCAAGATAACTTCGGTCAAGATGCAGACGTAACACTCAGAGCTGTGATAAAGACTTCTCGTCTGGTAGAGCATTGACTAGGTCCCTCTGGAACGGATTGGAAGGGAGGACAGTAGAGTAGCAAATTGGGGGTTTCTCTCTCTTGTAAAACCCCGGGCGTGCGCGGTACTTGTCTTACATAGCCCCCGGATCGCATAGACAATAGGGACCTTAGGTTCCGCCGTAAATTCAAATTCCGGTCCTTCAGTTCACCACAATCCTTTAATACAAGAAGACCGGAAAATCATGTAGGCTTGTTCTACGCCTAAGATAACCCCCAGTTGTACAAATTTTCGGTGCTTTTGTGGCACTCGCCACAACAGGACGAAGGATCAGAATTTGAATTTACGGCCGAACCTAAGGTCTCAAATACAATCTCATGGAATCAAAAAGAAATCACATATAGACTCATCGGAAACAGCCCTCGCCCAGACGGATCATGGTGTGAGTATCATAAAGATTTTAACGACATAGGTTTTATAAAACTGCTTAATTGATCTCAAGCCAAACATATTGAACGAATAGACCAATCAAAAGAAAAGAAAACGGAAAGAGAGTGCGGGTATCGAGATACGACCAAAGCGGGATAAATATGTGGCTGTGCTCAACGCAGAATAAGCATGTTTCGCTTGGGAGCTCATCTTGGAGGATCGTTCATCATTTCTAAAACGCTTGGAACGAAGCTGTTTAGGTGTATAAATATGTCGCGAATACAAAACTAGACATATGCTCTCTGAGCTGGCCACGTCCGGTTTATACTGGCCGGGCTGAGAATACTTTAGAAATCGGACCACTTGTTACCTGAATGATCACAAATAATCTCGAGTTCTGAGGGAGAATAGCATCAGACGGAGATGAGACGTTTCCGTACACGTATTTGGTGAACTGTGACCCACACTTGACTACACACAGACTGGTCGGGCAAGCCTGACCGGCATTGTTCATCAGCTGTTCAATCGGGCAACTGCGTAGGGCAGTAGCTCATTCAGCCCGCTCGGATCTCGGATATGGCGCAACCCGCTTTGCGCTCAGTTTACATTGGAGTCTGCCACCAAGTATAAATTAGCGAGGCAGCTTTAGCAATCTGAACATTCACCTACTCCCCGCTGTGCGACATTAAACAGCTCAACCATTTGTTTCTACTTTCATAATGCCTATGCACAGAATCTACACCGCTCAGGGACTCTACACCTCCGGCGAGAAACAAGCGTTAGCTAAAGCAATCACTGCTGTCTATAAAGGCCTTCCCGAATTCTACGTGGTCGTGCTCTTCATCGACCTCCCCAAGGACTCGTACTTTATCGGCGGAGAGCCCAATGACGCATTCGTCCGGTTTAACGTGCAGCATCTCGCACGTCATTTCGAGTCCAAGGACCACAAGCTGGCATTTATGAAGGGGTACGAGAGCGCAATCAAGCCTTTTACTGCGGACAAAGGGTTGGACTGGGAGGTCGGTTCTTTGCATTTCTTTTAGCTTTGTGGTTTATCTGACATATCCATCATCTTGCAGGTCAATGTTGACGAGGCAGACCAACTCACCTGGCACGAGAACGGCATGTATCCGCCAGCGCCTCGCTCTGAGGGAGAAGCGCTGTGGGTCAAGCTAAACAAAGCAGTTCCATTTGAAGGGCCTTCTTTCCTCGACTTGCATGAGCCCAGCAATCACTTGTAACCATTCAGCCTTATCTCTTAGCCATTTTGTATTACGTCAAAGAGTTTAAAGCTAGTTGCAATCTTAAATTCTGAGGACCTTCACAGTATTACAGTGACGAATCGCTTATGCAAAAATAAATCGAGTAATCGTTTACTTGGGTACAGATAATGTCTACAAAAAACCCGTTGAACTTCGAAAGGAAGGCTGCGGAGAAACGGAGCTCTGAAGCGCGAATTGTCGGTCGGACTTGAAACCGCTTTTCCTTTGCCTAAAGGGTGTATATATGCGGCGTGCACAATTATGGTATTTAGTTGTGTACTGTCAAAGTCTTGTTCCGATCCTGAAGATGAGTGCGAGTACGAAGATCAGGTAGCAACGAAACGAAAGCAATATCTGTGTGCAATGTGAAATAGTCAATACGTGTCATCTGTGAACCTGGCTTGAGCCATCCTTTGATATTTCTCATACGATTGATGTGAAGCAACATAATTACAGTACATGCATATGAACACGAAACTGAGCAAACCCCCTGTGATCTGGCCGCATCCGACCAGGGGTGGCCGAGCCCGAGAGGAAATCTGGTCATTTGCTAACTGAATGACCACGAACAATCACGACTCTGAGAAGAGATGATATCACATGGTACGAGGTATTGTCGTATATACAGGTTTTAGGGAACTGTGACCCACATTTGATTACGTGCAAGTCGGCCAAGTCTGCCCGATGTCGTTTACTGAGTCAAATACCAAGGCTAGCTGATTACTTCAGCCCGTGCATAGCTCGGACATGGCGCAGCCTGTTATCCGCCTGAGTTTTATTGGAATTAGCTGACATGTATAAATGAGCGGTGCAGGTTTGGCAGCCTGGGCATCCGTTTATTCTACACTACTCAACACTCGCCAACTCAACTACTTACTCATACTCTCGAGATGCCTATGCATAGAATCTACTCAGCTCAGGGAGTTTACACTCCTGCCGAGAAACAGGCACTATCCAAAGCAATTACTGCTCTTTATACAGGCCCCGCCGTTCAGCTTCCCGCTTTCTACGTAGTTGTGCTCTTCATCGACCTCCCCAAGGACTCGTTCTTCATAGGCGGGGAGACCAACGACTCTTTTGTCCGATTCAATGTGCAGCACATTGCACGCCATTCCGACAAGGAAGGGAAGCGGAAGATCATGCAGGCATACGAGGATACCATCAAGCCTTTTACTGCTGACAAGGGGCTGGACTGGGAGGTCCGTTCATTGTTACTCTTTCTATGAGGCTAGAGTTTATCTAATATTGCCGTGGTTCCTTAGGTTAACATTGACGAGGCGGACCAGCTCACCTGGCAGGTGAATGGAATGGCTGCGCCGACGTTCGGATCCGAGGCACACGAGTTGTGGAAGAAGCTGAACAAGGCAGTTCCGTTTGAAGGGCCTACTTTCCATGACTAGGCTTATTAAGTTATCCCTCTTGATTGTGGTATTGTGGCTCAGAAGTTTTGTACCGCATTGCGCGATCTTACGAGCGCATATATGCAGCGCTAACAAACAACGACATTTGACTTCAAATCGTGGCAAGCATGACAATAAGACAACCTTGAAAAACGGAGCCACTCTAATGGAGGCGACAGTGGACTTGTAACTGCTAGCGTCGATCAGAATATAAGGGTAAACACCCCGTAGAAAGTGACTGACGAAATGAATTAGCCTATGGATTGAGATGAGCTGAAGAAAGAATAGTGTTATTACTGCTGCCGAACGAGTTACCGCGAGCGACAGCGTATCCGCCGTCCATGGGACACAAATAATTGGAAACACCTCTCTGAAATGTTCGCTACGATTTTATCCTTGTGGATAGTGCGCACTCCCCAACCTTGTTCTCAACTAGGGGCTGAGCACCGGCGAGAGTGCTGATACCGTCGCTGGAGGATTAGAAGCTGAGAATCAAGTTAGTGTGCTACCTATCGCGCAATTATTTGGATCCGGCTTACTAGTTGTAGATGTGGCCTTACCGAAGCGAAAGCTAGGTATGACCGCCAAAACCTTACCCTCACCCTCGTCGCCGGCCGATTAGCCCATAGGAACGGAAAGGATAATGAAGATTTTATCTGGAATAACAGAAGTGATACGATGCTATTGTGTTAGAGATGGGTGAGTCTGGCGGAAAGTGAGCCGCCGGAGTAATGTAATGGTAACGTCAAAGGCATGCCGTCTGTAACACGGGTCACGCGGACCCCTGAGCGAACGTGAACACATGCCGAGCTCCCACAACTATTCCTTTGTAAGACGATGATTTGTCCTAGACCATCCATCAGTTCTATGACATTTTGTATCAGCGGCTTCACTCTTGGCATACGTTCCGTCGGCTACCTGATTTGATCATTGTTGTATTGCCAGCACTCACCGAAGCAGAAGTCTCGCGCGGTTCATCCGAGGTATACTGTCTAGAACTCCTCTGAGATCCCTTCTCTATCCCTCGGTGGCAGTTACACACGGGGATAAGAGTCACAAGATTCTTTACTAGCATGGTGTATGGGAACGAATCCCCTACGGCATGATCCCGCCATGGGTATATCTTGGGCTGTTGAACGATTTGGCCGAGCTCCCCCCTCGTGTAGGAAATAAAACGAGGCTACGTTACCGACTCGCTGGAATGCCCTCGCTCTCGTAACTGGGGTAATTGGTTTTTGTTTCGTCGCCGGCCTGTCGCTTGCTGCGCACCAAGCCCAGTCTTTATAAATTACACCAGCGTTTCTTACTGCTTGATGATGGCTTTCTTTCTCTCGGCTCGATATGTTTCACTTGTTCTCGCTATGCTCCGGCTCGTGACGGCCTTGACACTCCTCGCTAGCTCGAACAACAAAGGTCTCAAGGCCATCTCGTTCGACTACGCAGCTAATAAACATACTTTATCCATCCTCACTCGCATATCAATCAACAGCTCTGGCACTTTGGTCGCTGACCCTACCTCGCCCGATGTCATCCTACAACTCGAAGAGGGTCTAATTTCGGCGTTTGGTGTGGGAATCGAGCCGGGTAACGTCACTGTTGTGCCGCTGTGGGGAACGCAGGAGCGGAGGGAGGCGAGGGTGTGCGCGATGGGAATGTATGATGGACAGTATGCTCTTTTGCAAGAGGTAAGGTAATTTGGCTCTAGGGAGAGGGGAGTGTGTCGAACATTGACCGTTGGTAGGATGAGGTGGAAGATGTGCGAAGATCGTTGTCGAGTTCGGGCGGTGCGCAGCAAGGGACTTTTGGTGCGCAAGATCCCGTGCCGCAGCTGCAGTGGTCAAATGAGAGAGGGCCGAGAAGAAGGTGCCCGGGAAAGGTGGGCGATCTAACTCTTCATTTTGATAATCGAACTAATTTCGTTTTTGTCTTGGGAAGTTGCTTGAGCATGATCAGGGACTCTCAGTGCTTGATTCAAACAACAACGCGTTACAGACTGTTGCGCGGGACGACGAAGGCCGGTGGTCGCTGAAACGAACCACAGGTATAGCGGTGAAAGGGTATAACACGAGTGCGGATGAAGCGTTGTCATACAGTGAGCACATCTATTCAATAAATCACAATCATGCGCTGCGTACTGACAAATGGGTTAGGAAATATGTTACATCTACTCGAGCCAGGAAATGGTCGTTTGACTTATCACTACTTCGGCGAACAGGGCATACCGCCCCAGCACATCTTCCTCAACACATCCCTCCCATCTGCTAGCCCAATTCAGCACGCTAAGCTCCTCCTCTCTTCGCGATCTGAACATTTCCCCCGGTCCTACATCTATGCAGCACGAGGAAACACAATATTCACTATCGCAACCCCCAACGACCCAGCAGATGCACCTCGCGTCGTCGCACGAATTACGACTACACTTACGAGCATTACGAGCGCTATGCTCGTTTCGGACGAGGGGAGGTATATGGTTCTTGGTGGAGATGGCGGCCTGAGAGTGTATCAAAGGGTGCTTGGGGGTGCGGGGATGGTCGAGGTTGCGAGGATGAGGTTGGAGGACCGGGTTGATAGCTTACTTTGGTTATGATTAAGGTTTTTTTCTTTGGGTTGAAGGGTTACCCTGTACTGAATTTGTGGACATGTAAAAGGTTTCCATTGTTTATGAACGAAATTTGAGAAGTGGAACCTTCAGCGCTTCTCTTTGAAGCATTCCTCGAAGGGCCTTGTCCTTTGCTCACATGGCCGGTCGGATACTTCACGCTTGCCCCTGGAGGGAATTCACTTGGATTTCATATTCCGCGAAACAAGACAGGCGAAGGCACCCCCATGCGAGACTAATAATGGCCGCGTCCAGCCCACTTGTCCGTTGCACTGCCCTAATCAGGACTTTTGCTCGGTCATCCACTCTCGCAGAAATCGTAATCCGGTTGCTCCGTGTCTCTCCTCATGCGTATTTCACAGGAGCAGAAAGAAGGGGTCTTCCGTTTGTCGTTAGGAATTAGGACCAGTAGCAAAATCGATGTATGTTTCATAGCACAGCTACGACAACCCCGGACTCACAAAAATGCTGTACAACCAGAGTGGCTCGGTAACCTTGGTGGTTAAATTTGCTTACCTACTCACCAAGGAAATACTTCCCCAGAGAGACGCCTGGAAGCTGTGGCCATCCTCGATTGCCCTGCCACTGCCGGCCTCCCCGACCCAAATGGCTCACTATCAAAACTGGAACCCCTCCTTTGAAATAGATCGGTTCTGAATAGCCACGTTGCGCCAAGTACCATTACTATGCCCGTTAATAGCACATCCCGGTCAAGTCGCGCTGGTCGGTCTGGAGATGCGATGATTTCACTGCATCTGCTCAGTCTTCGCTGTAAGCATTATTTCCCACCGCCACACCTATTGCCTACGTGCTTGAACAGTTATAAAGGGTACGGGGGAGATAGATTCGAGCTCCAGTTCTACTTTCACCTCTTTCCTCTCACCTACTAGACACTTTACGACTTCATAATATGCGTGCTACTACTGGAGCAATTGCTTGTGCAGCCATCGTTGGGTTCGCGACACAGGGAGCCCTTGCCCTGCCTGCTTCTCATAACAATATTTTTGCCCGCGCCGCCGGCGTTGTCAAGTCCTGCACTGTACCCAACACTGCAGCCATCACGTAAGTCAACTGAAAATATGTACACTTCGCTTCTTATGACGGAAACAGGTTCGACGATGGTCCTTACACATGGACTAAGAGCATTTCCGACACGCTTAACGCTGCTGGGGCCAAAGGGTATGTTTGAACCCACGTATGGTACTACGTACGTTCATTGACTGAAATGTCCAACTTAGCACCTTCTTTGTTAACGGAAAGAACTGTAAGTTGGTCTCGATTTGTATTGTTGATTCATCTCTGATCCTCGTATGATAGACGGATGCATCTACGATAATGCAGAGAGCGTAAAATACGCATACGACCAGGGACACCAGATCGCTTCGCACACCTGGACTCACGCGCATTTGCCAACCTTGACGGTCGATCAACTTGAGACTGAGTTCTCCAAGACGAATGATGCGATTGCGGCGATCACCGGTGCCAAGCCCGCCTTCATGAGGTAAGCTCTTTGACACCTTAGCGAAGCTTACAAAGGCTGAACTTGTTTATCTCTTAGGCCGCCTTTCGGGGAATATGACCAGGACGTCGAGAACGTTGCTGGCTCTATGGGCCAAACCGGTAAGTTTATTCATTTCAGCCCAGTTTTCCCAAGCTAACTACCACCCAGTTGTCATTTGGGACTTTGATTCTGGTGATAGCGCTGGTGCAACCGTAAGTACATCTTTGCAACACGGCGTCAGCATTGCTCATATCCATGGTGCTAGGCGGCTCAATCTGTAGCGGCATACAAGAAGGCCGTAGCTTCCCGCCCCAGCAGCATCTTGACCTTGAACCACGAAACCCACTGTACGTCATGTTTTAATATAATTCATGCTTCCTGCTGACAATTGGTAACTCTTTTTAGCCTCAACTGCGTATGTTTTGCCGGGCACACATCCTTAGAGCCATACTAACTTATTTATCTAGTAACGATCTCCTCCCAGAGATGATTTCGATCCTTCAGGGTGCAGGCTACAAGCTGGTCACCGTCGCCGAGTGCCTCGGTATGAGCCCTTACCAGAGCACTGGGGGACCTACGAGCGTAAGTTGTGCCCTTCTTCGCTGTGACGCATACTGAATCCGGTTTACCATCCTCTAGTCGGGGTCTTGCTAATCAAAGCTTAATTTTCTTTTACTATATGCACTCATGTGGACTTGGACTTGGACTTGATATGGACATGGACTTGTGCTAGCCTTCTACACCATTTGTTTTCCAGGACTCTGTGACGGACTTAGAACCATTCATTGTAATATCCCTCATTATGATCTACTCAACTTATACGACACGATGATTAAACCTATGCGTGAAATGCGTGTACTAAAAATATTTAGTACATGCAAGTATCTTATCGAGCAGTCTTTTTCCCACTAGCTAACAACTAACCCCTCCTGAAACAGAGCTCGTCTATAATTGTAGCTCCCCCCTCAAACAGTCATTCTTTTTGTTTTTCCATCTACTATAGGACCCCCGGAAGTCGGACGGATTCGAATGCAACGCCAACAGTTCAAAACTGAAATGAGTTGCAAGCGATCTTTTGCACTGGAGCAAAACATATAGTGTTAATCTACTTGGTGACAAACCCCTAGTGAATCAGTCAATTGAACCAGGAGAATAGTCGAAATGACTGAAAGGCCACTAGGGTACCACCCCCCAGGAGATTGGACACCCAATATATTTCGATTTTTTACAATTGCCAAGCAATGAGAAGTGAATACAAGTAGTATTTGACGTTCTTTCTACATACCTAGTACAATTGCAACTTAACTTCAAAGCAGAAAGAAGAAATTCGGGGTGCATATAAGTCAGATTATGATTTAGAGCTTTAGAGAGTGATAAGGGTATACCACCGCGTGTCTGCTGTGAATTATGCGACGAAACAGACCGTAAGATAATGTGGTATAACTTCTGTATAGGATTAAATGTACCATGCTTGCGCCCAAGGGTGCAGCAAACATTCTGAACAATTTCTGGTACGAAACTACTACTTAAATTGGTTCGATTTCCTGTTTTGGCTTAGACTTCACCAGCTTGCAGTACCTTCCTGTTAAGTAGCCTCAAACTCCCCCATTTACTTGATTGCTCCGGCCACTTTTCCCCTTCAGATTTATCTCCAGATGCTAAATAAATACATCCAGTAATTTGGACCAAGTTGTTGCGAGATGTGTAGCAAACTATGCATGTGTACGACTTCTGGGTGTAGTCTGACTTCCCGGGCGTTTACGGTACAAGAAACTGCCATAGAAGTGTGGAATTCTTGTATTTTATTGACATAAATTCTGCTGCACCACACACATCTACCAACGAACCAAACTCCCACACCCAAAAATCGAACGGATGGCCGTCCAGCGAACTGATCAGCAAAACCCATCCCCATCACCCAACCAGTTCAGCTACCGGATGCAAACAACCTGCCCCGCCCAGCAATCGCCATGCAAACGTAACCCGCATGGATCTTTGAAAAAAGCTGTCCCAAGGCGCGGCGACTTGTCCCCGCAAGCGGATATCTGCAAACCCACAAATCTACAGCGTAAAGAGCAGAGCAAAACACCCAGCCTCGACCGCTTGATCCGCATTGTCTTTGTCATGTGAGGTCATCTTTAGCTAAGGCACTCTGCTTAGCGACGTTGACATCCTGTTGGCTCACGGAAGAGGCAATTCCGCAATCGCATGGTGGTAGTTTACTTTGGGCGCCAATTTTTGACCTATTCGCCTTTGTGGTAGAGGCGGTGTGTTATGGGAGTGGCACGGCGCTCGATGCTGTGTTTTACTGAAAGTCTTGTGCCGAGGGCTGGCTCAGAGAAGCTGAGAACTCAAAACGACTCGCTGAATGCAATGTAACTTCCAGAGATTGGATCAAGTCTTGGCGCGCAATCTGGTTGGAGGCAGGACGCGTGATTCGCTCGGACTGATTCATGTACCTTCAATCTCATATAAAACCATGCCTCGAGCCTCAGTTCGTTATTCATACCACTTGTTTTGTTTGCTGCTCTAATACTTTCCTCATTATCACCATGTCTTTCACCATTGTGCGCCTCGCTGTTATTACTGCTGCCCTCCTCGGAGCTATCAACGTTTCTGCAGCTCCCGTCGAGCACGAGCTCGAGACCCGCGCCCTCGCTAAAGTCATCACCAAATGCACGCAGGCCAAGACCGTTGCGTTGACGTACGCTTGAACACTCTATTTTTTTTGACTTAAATCTAAGCTGGTTGGCTGTAGCTTTGACGATGGCCCATACACAAGCAACAAGAAGCTTGTGGATTTGCTGGATAAAAATGATGCTAAAGGGTATGTGCGTTTCTCACGGGGCACAGAAACAAACTGACTTGAACTCATCGAAAACAGAACCTTCTTCTTCAATGGCGATAATTGTAAGCTCAATTTCAGATCTTGCATCAATTCACACAGTATCTCACACGCTGGCTCCAAGACGGCTGCATTTACGACTCTGCCAACGCTGCTCGCGTCAAGTATGCGTATGACAAAGGACACCAAGTTGCGTCGCACACGTGGCGCCACGCGCATTTGAAGACGCTGTCGGGATCGACTCTGGAGGCGGAGTTCACCAAGACCAATACTGCCCTCCAGAAGATCACTGGAGCAGTTCCTGCTTTCATGCGGCAAGTAACCTTATCGCTTAGGACAAGTTTTCTCAATTTACAATTTAATTTTAGTCCTCCGTATGGCGAGTACGACAACGAGGTTCGTAAGGTTGCGGCCAAGTATGGTCAATCTGGTGGGTGTTTTTTCTACCATTTCCTTGTTTATTTTTGACGCTTTGAATCGTTAGTTGTTATCTGGGACTTCGACTCTGGCGACTCGGCTGGAAAATCCGTATGAGTGACTCTGAGGCTTTTCCTCCTTCAAAGCTGACGCTTCATGCAGGCCTCCCAGTCCAAGAAAGATTACAAGAACTTAATCGCCAAGAAACCCAAGAACGTTTTGACCCTAAACCACGAGACTTATGGTAGGGGTTTATTATTATCATTTCACGAACGTATGCTCAATCTACTTTATTCACAGCTACCACTATGTTAGTATACCACCCGCTTACTTTCGGGATCCTAACTGACCCATTGACATCAGAGACGACGTTATACCGTACGCTATCAAGCAATTTAAGGCCAAAGGCTACAAGCTGGTCACTGTCGCCGAATGCCTCGGTCAGTCGCCATACCAGTCTACCAGAAGTCCCACCCCCCGCGACGTAAGTGCTGTCGCCTACTTCATCACTGAAAGCTACACTAACTTCCTACATGCAGAGCACCTGGAAATGCTAGACGCTCGCGTAATATCTTTCTTTCTCTGGCCTTTGGCCAAGGACACTCATTTCACCATTTACTGTTTATTTTCACAAGGACGAATTATTCTACCATTTGGACTATGCGTTTGTTTCAATGTGAATAGTTCCACTTTTTTACAATGTCATACCGGATCTTGTGCTCTTTATCGCTCGACGGATGCGTGAGACTGAGTTGATCGATGCATATGCGAAGCCACTCGATTACACCACTGTAAATTTCAAAAACAAATGATTAGCACCGTGGCTGACTGCTCAGCAAAATCCCTGTTGGTTCAAGGAGCGCTCCGGATACCCAAAGGGCTACGGAGCAAGCCCGATTTTTTAGAGCACGTGCTCCGGAGTGCTCATGACGCTCACGGGACATCCCGAGGATAGCGCCTGCTGTGGAGCCTCTGGAGCGCTCGTTGAACCACGGTGGATTTTACGGAGTGGATCAAATCAACTACAGTACTCATGAACGTGAAATGTGGATATATGCGTGCCAGATGTTTCCAGAAATTCTCCAAAAGCAGGTTCATCACTCTTTCAAGCGTATCGTATGCAGTCAGATTTCGATCCTGCAGTGTAAAGTGATTGATGGAACTATGCCTCATGCACAAGGAAAGTCCGGAGCAGAATACAAGAGGTCATGTGGCCGTAATATGCCCAACCCCTCCAAAGACACTTGCGGTGTCTATGCGACATTTGTTATAAATTAGACTGAGCATCAATGTACCCACAGGTGGTGCACGTAATTCATCCTTGCCGGTTTGCCTGCGTTGCGCGCGTCGTCAAGCAAAGGTCGATCTATTATCTTCAAGGCTTAATGCCGAGAGTCGCAAGCCGACTAAGATGTCACTGAATGGCTTCTACCTGAAATTAATCTATGTCCTTTCTGTCGACACTGTGGCGGTTGATATTAACAGTTCGGCTCTTGCCGTACTACAAAAGCTAAAATTTGACAGCTATTGGGCACGTTAGGCTAACCCGCGTTTTGGCTTCAGGTAAGGGGCTTCGAATGTAATAAAGTCTGGCTTGGGTTACATTTTGTACATGTCTTGCGAGCAAGTGATGTAATGCAAACTGTCAGAATAGACAGAGGTCGTGGGGTACATAACGTGTTCATTGTATTGGCAGCGCTTCGCCAAGCCCAAGTTACCCATGATTCATCCAAGATGCGTTAGTCCAGATGAGCCACAGGATTTTGCCGTGGCATGGTTTAAACCCCTCCCCCCTTCGTCTCGGATATAAAGTTGGGGTATGGTATCTATCTACTGACATATCCCACTGACCCTAGGGTGCCAAGCCCCGTCTCTTCAAATTACACCAATATTTCTTTTAGCTCGACGATGACCTTCTATCCCTCGGCTCGCCATGTTATACTTGGCTTTACTATGTTCCGGCTCGCGGCGGCCTTGACACTCCTCGCCAGCTCGAACAACAACAGCCTCACAGCTATCTCGTTCGACCACTCAGCCAACAAACACACTCTATCTTTTCTCACTCGCATACCGATAAACGGCTCTGGGACTTTGGTCGCTGGTCCGACCTCTTCTGACGTCATCTTACAAGTCGATGAGGGGAACTTCATATCTGCGTTTGGTGTGAAAGTCCAGGCGGGTAACGTCACTCTTATGCCAATGTGGGAAGCGCTTAAGGAAAAGGAGGCGAGAGCTTGTACAGTGGAGATGCATGATGGGCGGAAGGTGCTTTTGCCAGAGGTAAGGTGTAATGGTTTCCTAGAGCGGGAGTCTATTAAGTGTTGATTTTTATTAGAATGAGGTGGAAGATGTGCGAAGGCTGTTGGAAGATTCGGGTGGTGCGAGGCAGGCTCGAGATTCCGAGCCGCAGGTGCCATGGTCAAATACGAGTGGGTTGAAAAGAGGTTGTTCAGAACGGGTGGGTGGTTTGATTTGTCTATTCTAGTCATTGGATTAATTTCATTACTTGGAAGTTGCTTGAGCATACTCAAGGGCTCGGTGTACTCGATTCGAGTGCTCAGGTTTTACAGTTTGTTGCACGGGATGAGGGTTACTGGGCGCTGAAACGCACGGCGAAGGTGTCATTGGAAGGGCATAACGCCGGTGTGAATGGAGCGTTGACGTCTGGTGAACAAACCTATAGAATAATTGCAAGACGTAGACTCTATACTGACACTCGAACTAGGAGAATCTCTATATTTACTCGAACCTAGGAGCGGTCTCTTGACTCATCACTATTTCGGCGAACAAGACGTACCACCCCAGCACATCTACCTCAACACATCTCGCTTATATTCTAGCTCAATCCGGCATGCCAAGTTCCTTCTCTCCTCTCGAACTAAACACTTCCCACGCTCCTATATCTATGTAACAAGAGGGGATATGCTATTCGTCATCGCACCTGCGAGCGACCCAGCAGATCCCCCTCAAGTCGTCGCTCGAATTACAACTACGCTCACGAGTATTACGAGCGCGATGCTTGCTTCGGACGAGGGGAGATATTTAGTACTTGGTGGAGAAGGCGGGTTGAGGGTTTATCAGAGGATGTATGGTGGGGCGGGATTAGCGGAGGTTGCGAGGATGGAATTGGAGGATCGGGTTGATAGTTTATTTTGGTTATAATTAGGAATTCTTTCGTTGGGTTCAAGGGTTGTTTCGAGTCTATTGGGATGTTGAATGCATGGAAGATGGAATTCAGTTGGTGTATGCGTGGAGATTAAGGGGGAGGATCTTGAATAGGGGCGAGTTCTGATATTCGCTTGATCAGTATTCTGTAACTTCCTAGCGACCAATCGGGTCGACTCTGTTTGAATCAGAGTCTATCAAATTTCGATAGACATCATCCGGTTTAGGATGACGATGTTCTATCAATCACACCATTTCGCTCGTCACTCAAGCTGTATGTATTGAAAATTCGATATATATACTTTTCATGAAAACAAACTCAAAAATGCACATCCTGTGCCGCAACGTTCAAGCCAAGACTCAAGCCAATCGATTCTCCATGCGACTCAACCACGAGCCGCCCCCCTAACTGTACGATTACGACCGCGATGGGGTACGGAAAACCCCCTTGGCCCTCTTTCGTGCGTGGCGATCTCACTCGAGGCTTGCATTCACGTGCGATTGCGGTTTATAGAGTTGTGTTATTTTTGATTCCCCTTGCACCTGCTGATGTGCGCGTCGGCGCAACGCTGAAAGGTGAATGTTTTCATGTTTGTAAGCGGGGCTGGACGTTGTGTGACCTCGTGTTGGCTGGATGAGGATGGAGCTGTGCGTTGAAGGTTAGTAGCCGGGGGCGGGTAACATCATAACTGTGTGTTTGTGGGGGACAGGGAGGGTGTTGTTGACAGGGCATCGTGTGGGAGTCTTGGCTGTCGCGATTTGTAAGGCGCAAGATGTGGTTGGACAACGGAGAGGCATGGTCGGACGAGTTGTGTGGCGAAAAGGTCTCGAACGATGGCTTCGCGCGAGAAGGAAAACATGTGGAGCCGTCGTGGTTTGACGTTGCTCGAATGGGTGGGTCGCTGGCGGATGCATACAGGCCAGCGAGTGTTGACTTGGTGCATGTATATGCGTCACTAATTCCGTGGCAAAATAAAACGACGTAGTTACACGACTGTCTGCACCACAAAATGTGAGAGACTGGGTGGCACTCGGCGAGAGAAGGAGGACGGATTGGGAGCGGGTGGGGGCCGTGCATGGCGGATCAGGCCGGATGGGAACACGAGGCAGGTCACGTGGTAGAGTATTTGCTCATTTGTATGGGCATCGGCTCTGGCTCTCTTCACGATCCCCTCCACTGCGCCTCTGACTGCATTTTCTGATTCACTGCTCAGCTCTTAAATTTTAATACGCCTGGCGGCAACTCGCCTACTGAACAATTAGATCCTATTACAATCTTACTGCAATGTCTCAATCCTACTTTCCCACCCAGCTCATGACCGACGTCCCCACCGACGTCAGCGTTCCCCCCACCCCCGCCCTCGCCAACGTCCTCTCCAGCGGCCAGGACGCCCAGAACGCATTCGTCAACCAGCGCGAGCGGTGAGTAAATTTTTATCTCTTCGATGTGGCGATGCTAAGCGATCTCAGGTTAACCAACGCTGCTGGCGAGACCGTCGGCCTGCTTGGCGAGCTCCGCGAGTTCAGCCGCAAGGAGTGGGTCACCCGCTACCCCCAGCTCGCCAAGGATGGGCGCCAGGGGATGAGCCGCTCCATGTCCTTCATCGACGACCCCTCGAGCGCTACCGACGTCGTCTACGGCGTCCCCAAGCCCGGCATGCGTCGCGCACTCACCCTCGTCTCTGAGCTCCCGGAGCCTCCGTCGGCAGAGCCGGCCATGCCCGAGGGTCTCGTCCCGGACGACTTCCACGTACTGCGCCTCGATCTCTCTCTCGGTCCCAACGGCGTCAACACCCCCGGAGCTCTCGCGTCCAACCTCGAAAAGGCGAGCATCGCCCATCTCCTCGACGGACGTCTCGAAGCGGCGCTTGCCCATGTCAACAAGCTCAAGGTCCGAATTGCCGATACCCGCAGCAAAGTCCTCGTCACCGGTGATCTAAACGCCGGAAAGTCGACGCTCGTCAATGCCCTTCTCCACCGCGATGTCCTCCCGATTGATCAGCAGCCGCTTACCTCGGTGTTCTGCGAGGTCCATGACGCCGCTGAGAACGAGGGTGTCGAGGAGGTGCATGTGATCAAGCTCGACAAGGTTGCGTCGTATGACCGCACGAACCCGGCTACTTTCGAGCGTGCGTCTGTCGATGACATCGAGACGCTCCAAGGCGACCCTGATGCGGACGCTCCTCCCGATTACGCACTCAAGCTCTACGTCTCCGACCCTCGCTCCCACGGTGTCTCTTTGCTCAACAACGGCATTGCTGATATCTCGCTTATCGATGCGCCCGGTCTGAACCGTGATTCGGTCAAGACGACTAGCCTTTTCGCACGCCAGGAGGAGATCGATGTCGTGGTGTTCTGTGTCAACGCCGAGAACCACTTTACGCTCTCCGCCCAGGAATTCCTCACCAGCGCGTCCAAGGAGAAGGCATATGTGTTCATCGTTGTCAACCGATATGACCAGATCAAGGACAAGGCCCGCTGCAAGCGCCGTGTGCTCGAGCAGATCAAGGCGCTCAGCCCCCATACCTACGACGACCGCGAGGAGCTCGTACACTTTGTCGACTCGCGCAGCGCGCTCGGCACCAGCCTCGTCTCGGACTCGGACGAGCAGGGCATCATGGACTCGGCGTTCCTCTCCCTCGAGTCTGCTCTGCGCTCCTTCGTCCTCCTCAAGCGCTCCAAGTCGAAGCTCATGCCCGCCCAGACGTACTTGACCAAGCTCTTGTCCGACATGGAACTCCTCGGCGCTGCCAATGCGCTCCTCGCCAAGTCCGAGTTGGACGCCGCGCGCTCGGTTCTCGACAAGACCCGCCCGATCCTTGAGGAGCTCAAGTCGCAGCGTAATGCGATGGAGACCGAGCTTGAGGCGCTCGAGGAGAACACCGTCCGTGGCGTCGAGGCCAACGTCAAGGCCACCCTCGACAACGCTCTCGCTGATGTCGCCAACGGCAAGCTCGACGCTGGCCATGAGCTCCCTGTCTGGCGTGGGTTCCTCAATGCGCTCGATTATGCCCAGGAAGTGCGTGTTGCGCTCCTCGAGAGCCTCGATCGTGCGGTTGAGCGTGTCGAGGACCAGGCGAGGGCCCAGACTGCCGAGGCTGTGCAGAAGGTTGGCGAGGTTGGCGAGCGCGTTCTTGCTGCTGCTCCCCCGACTGCTGCTGCGTCTCGTCAACCCCGCGTGTTCGTCCCAGCTGCGATGTTCAACCGCCGTGGACGTGGTGCGGGTGCTGCTGGTGTTGGTATCGGCCTTTCACGCACTCCCGAGTTGACAGCGTCGTCGTCGAGCGATGTGTTTGACTTTGAGCACTGGTTGGAGACGTATGTCGTCATGCCGTCGTCGGAGAAGAAGATCGAGGACTCGACTACCGCGCTCTCTCTCGCGTCGCTCGGTCTCGGCGCTGCGACCATGGTCGGCACCAAGACCTTCGGCATCCGCAGCGTCGTCCAAGCCGTCGACCTCCTAGGCAACAAGACCGTCCGCGCATGGGCCGCACCCGTCCTCCTCCTCGCCGTCATCGGCGGTGCAGCATGGGTCGTCGTCGATCTCCCATACAGCATTCCCCGCACCGTCGGACGCCGGATCAACCATTCTCTTGCGAGCACCAAGTCCGGACCTTCCTTTGTCGAGGGACATGCTGGCCGAGTTGGGCGCGAGACGCGCAAGGTGCTGAGGCTGGCGGCGTGGGATGTTCGTGAGCGGTACCGTGCGGCTGGGGAGGAGACTGGGCGGGCTGTCAAGGAGGCTGAGTGTGTGCAGAAGAGGGCTGAGGCGGCGTGGGGATTCTTTGTGGGGCTTGGGGAGAAGGTTGCTGGGGTGCGGGTTATGGGTGGGTTGATGGCGTGAGCGCCCGAAGGAGGAATAGGAGAAGGATGGGGAGAATGAGGAATAGGAGAATGGGGAGAAGAGGGGGGAGAAGGGGGGAAGATGTGTGATGTCCGTTCTGTGTGTATAATTTCGCCCCCGCTTCGTAGACCGCTCTTTGCTTATGCATCCACCTTTTTATCTATGCCTTTCTTTTTGTCTCTATCTGTCTGATTGTGTTTCGATATTTGTGCTGTGAATGGACTGGTGATATTTCGATTCTTGCAGGCTGAGAGTACGTGATGATGCCAGGTGATCTGCGATATTTGACGCTTGGTCTCTCGGTTGCACTCGTTTGTGTTTTGCGTTTGTGATACGATACGATACGAATTGTGTGTACGAAGGGGTGTTTTGTGCTCGTACGAATGGATTGAATACATTGGTTTTGTGTAAATGACGGGCTGGATTATCCCGACGACGGGTGATTTCAAAGTCTGCCGGGGTTGTGTTGTTGGAGTTATCGAGGCGGGTAATTTGAGAGGATAGGGGGATGTTCGGATGTGGTCCGATTGGTTGGGTGGGTTGGGGAGGGGATTCGTCATGTGATGCGCTGGGGGATATAATGGTCTACGTGACGATGTTCGGGAGGTCTACGTTTGCCAGTTTTGCGTGCGAGAGTCTGGTGAGTTGAGTGTGTGGAAGAGGGGGTTGAACTGATTGATTTGGGTTGTAGGTTTATTAGTTAGATAGGATGGCCGATGAATTTGTTCCTGCTAGTGGGGGGCCGAAGTTGGTTATTGTTATGGTGCGTACTTTGGTGTGTGGGTTGAATGAGAATTAATTGGAGGTTTTGCTTTTGCTGGTTGGGGTGTGGTCAACGATCGGACTTGATATTGACATTGCTTCACATTCGACTCGATATGAACCTCCTCTCGAATTAACTCGAATTAATCTTATTCTCTCACGCGACCGACAATACCCGATACCTCCTTCACTCGATACGCTCTGGAACCATCTTCAAACCACCCAACCCCTACTTGTCCGGCCTCACCACAGGGCGTTAGCGGCTGCGGCAAATCCACCACAGCCGAGAACCTCGCCAAAGCCCTCCACGCACCCTACGAAGACGGCGACGCACTCCATCCCGAATCCAACGTCGCAAAAATGTCGCGTGGGGAGCCCTTGACAGATGCCGATCGGGCACCGTGGTTGAAGATCATTCGAGAACGCGCGACGGAGCTTACGAGGGAGAGTCCTAGGCAGGTCGTTATTGCGTGTTCGGCGCTGAGGAAGGCGTATAGGGAGTTGTTGAGAGGGAAAGCTGTGGATTTGGTTACGCCTGCGCCGGTGCCTGCGGTACCTGTAGTTCATCCTGCGGGGGAGACGGATTCAAAGGCGAAGGCTGAGGAGGGGACGGATGTGAAGGAGGTCGTGGCGAATACGACTCCGTCGCTCAAGACGTATTTTGTGTTTATTCGGGGAACGAGAGAGGTTCTTTGGGATAGGATGCAGAAGCGCCAGGGGCATTTTATGAAGGCGAGCATGCTGGATTCGCAGTTGGCGACGTTGGAGGATCCAGAGGGCGAGGACGGGGTTGTAGTTGTGGACTTGGAAGCCTCGCCAGATGAACAGTGCAGGCAGGCTCAAGAGGGTCTGAAAGCGATAGGATATTAGCTGAACTAAATGCGATTTTAATTTGTCGATGGGCGTGACGTAATGCGGTGTCAGCATGCGCTTGGAGCGAGGCGCGAGTGAGTGAGCAGGGCGGCACTTGGTTCTTGATACGATATCCTCGCGGTTCTAATTCACTGTATTCCCAGACTGAATCCCTTCCACTTGAAGTAATACCTCCTCCGCTTGTAGTCCCACTTGTTATTCGCCGCAATGTCAGTTATCGGTTCTGTAATCGAGCGTACGCCGGGGGTCACGTCGCAGACGCCGTTCCCCGGCTCGGCGGATCCGAAGACTGGGTTTCCGGCCGCTGCACATAGGCGAGCATACTAGTCTTAGTCTATTTTAACGGGTGTTAATCTGGTTTGGTTGTTGGGTGTAGGTCTCAGCGGCAGCGCAAGAGCGCATTCCGGCAGAACGCCGAGGCTGCTCGGACGCCCACTCGTGATGCGGCCATCCCTATCGTTCAGCCTACGCCTATGCCTTCTCTCGAAATAAGTAAACCGGGGTGGGAGAAGGGCGAGCCGTGGCGTGCGACAATGGAAGAGGACAACGCGCGCCGGGTGGCGAATATGACGCCGCAAGAACGGGAAGAGGAGCTTCAGGCATTACGCGCCAAGGCTGGAGACCTTTCCGAATTGAAAGATGTTTTACAAAGGGCTCGAGAGCGTCGGACGCAGTCTGGTGAGTATAGTGCTTAATTTTGTGTGTAATGTGTGTGTGTGGGATATTGAATATTTTTGTAATGTTACGTGATTAGAGAGTAAACGACCTACGTCCCCGACCGTCGAGGAGGTTTCTGACGAGGACAATAAACCCTCGTCCCCGCCGCCTCTCGAGCCTCTATCTCCCTCGATTAAACCTGTACGCAACCCGCCACACCGCGTCGCATCGCCTCCACGGCCCATCCTTTCTCGTCGTGGCTCTGTCGCGGGTTCACGTACCGGAACGAGTACGCCGAGCGTACGGTTCGCAGATGTTACGTCTAAGGATGTGTTTACGTATCCGTCGGCGCCGACCTCACCCAAGCGCGGGGTCCTGGCTATCGAGGCGCCACCAGTTGAAGGGGCAGAAGATCTGCCGAAGGTTATGTGGAAGGGGAAGCTTGCGTCCTCTGAAGGAGAGACCGGAAAGGAAGACGTCCCAGTACATCCACTTGCGCAGGTCATATCTACTCGGTCACCCTCCCCACCCAACCTCAAACTCTCAACCTCCCCTCCCTCATCTCAACCCCCGAACCCAACCGGAGGCGTATCATTCCCCACCCTGAGCCCTCTCGACCCCTTTGCACCCTCTCCCTCCGTCGAACAAATCCGCCTAACCTATTTTCCAAACGAACCCTCTGGCGCACCGAGCAGAGAATGGCTGGCGGACCTGCCCGAGATTCCGGACACGCCTACGACGAGCGAATACGCTGCGACGGCTGAGACGAGCGAGATCGAGGCGCGGTTTAATTTAGCGGGGACGCCTGTTCCTGCTGAGAAAGCTAGGGACGTTGGGGTTTGGGAGGGGTTGCATCATAATGCGCGGATGGGAGCTGGTAAGTCTTTCGGTTCTGACGTCAGTTTGCTGGGGGAGAAAGGAGCAAGTGAGGAGAAGATGGGGAAAGGAGGGTCGCCGTGGGTGTGGGCGTACAAAGCGGGCGTGGGCGCCGTCTGTGTGGGTGTTGCTGCCGCCGTTTCTTGGAAAGCTGGCATCTGAATCTCTGTTTCGAATTGCTTTGGTTCGGTTCTGATCTCCCCGATTCACGATCCCGTTCTCGTTCTCGTTCTAATCTCGTTTGGTCCTAATTCCGCATTGGTCTGGTCTTCCATGTTTTTCGCTATCGTGTCTTTTCTTGAGTTGCTCTATGTTGTGCTTGTTTCCCAATCGGGATCAAAAATGTCGATACCCGCCTCATGTCCTCCTCACCAAATCCCACGCATCCCAAACCATCTCAATCCCACGCCGTGCCAATCTTTCAAAAAATCCATCCCTACCAGTCGCACGCTTTCAGTCCTTTACCACGTGGGAAGCACGTTTTTGTTTCGATTCCCCAGACACGCCTGGTCCTGCTGGGGCTTTGCGTGTCTGCTCATCTCTCTTTCCTTTATGATGTTTCTTTGTTTCGTTTCTTGCTGCTTTTCTCGTGATGGTTAGGTGGTTACTGACACATATATGATGTTATAGGCTACACGTTGGGAGAGCTGCTTCATTTGGCGAGGAGCACGGCGCCGATGCAGCGCGCGATGGCGTTGGATGCGCTTGCGAGGTTGGTGGGGAGGGTTGGGAGGGGCGAGTTGGGGGCGTGGTTCAGTCGTGGGGGTGGGGATGTGGGGAAGGATCAGGGTCGCAAGGGAGAGGAGAAGATGGATGTGGATCAGGTGGGGGACGAGGAGCCCTTGAATCAAAGCTCCACTCCACCCCCAAATGAAGGCTCCACTCCAGTTTCCAAACGGACCGCACCCCACTCGGTTATTCCCGCCTCGGAGCTACGTAAACGCGTGATCGAGTCTGCGACTGCTGCGTTGGGCGAGCGCGGGGCTGTCGGTACGCGGGCGGTGGACTGCATATATGCTACCCTCGTCGTTTGGGATCGGGATATACTCGACCGAGCGGAGGGGGTGGAGATTTCCCTGGTTCCAAATGGCGAGAGTTCGAGCGCGCACATCCTGCCGTCGAATTATACGTCACCTGGGACAGAGGGCGAGAAGAGCGTGGTGGACGAGTTGAACCTGGAGGTTATTCTGGAGAACGTGTCGAGACAGGTTGGAGCGGGCGCGTTGCCACGGAGCGTGCTGGGGCGATTGTTGGAGGTTGTGGTACGGTTGGCGAGGCATTCTAGGGCGTATGCGACGGCGGTCCTGGAGACGGGCGAGCTCGTACCGGGGTTGATGCGAGTGTTCGTCCTTGGTTCGGGATCTGGAGGGCCGTATCCCGAGGAAGGGGAGCAGCCCGATGCGCTTGCAATTCGGCTACTTGGGGTTTTGGCCAGGTCTTCAAGACAGAATGCCCACTCCCTTCTCGGACCTGCCGACGCACTGCTCCGATTCGTCGCTGTCCTCCCCCCACCGGACCGTTCGACGGACTTGCTCGTCGCTACACTCGACCTTTACACTATCCTGGGCCGATATGGGATGTACGCGCACATCGCTACCACAGCCGCAGATTTCTTCACCGCACTTTCTACGCACGCACGAACGAGGAGAGATGCGCAATTATTGAAGAGTTGGATCAGGTTGCGCACCGTATGGGTGGCGTGTGCGACGGACCCGCACGGAACGACACCTGCACATGAGATTCTGTGGTCTCAGGTCGAGGGATGGGGGTGGGGCGAGGATGCGCTTGCCTTATGTTTGGACCCGAACCTGAAAGACATGGGTGTCTTGGAGGAGATGCTGAATGGGCTGGCGGTATGGGTCGAGGGGGTCAGCGTCAATGGTGTCAGGGCGGGAGAGACGGAGCGATCTGAGGCTAAGGAGGCGATCAGGGCGGATGGGAGAGTTGTGGAGATTGTGAAGGCCGCTGTGGAAAGGATCGGGAAGGCACTTGAGGGAGAAGTGGATGCGGGAGTGGTGTGTGCGGCACTTCGGTTGGACCTTGCGCTTTTACCGCCCGAGTCGGAGGGAGCATACAGTTCGCCGTTGGACTTGCCACTTGAGGAGATCGGACAACTGGCTGAGAGGTTGCTCGTACATCCTATATGGGACAGGGTGTATGCGTCCAGCGGAGCGAATCCATACGCATATGCACGACTTGGAGATCTCACGCTCGTACTGGGGTACTACCTCCTCCTAGCTCGACGGATCGGAGTTCTTGAGCGACTAGACTGGCTGAGATTGACTTTTGCGACGCTGCAGAGGTTGCAGCCCGGGCACGCAGAAGTCGCTGCTCGTTTGATTCGAGATATTGGGGGTGTCGTCGTTGAGCAGCGGAGTTTCAATGAGATATCTGGCCATCTGCAGCCTAGCTCTTGGACGGCGCTTCTTCCATTCCTTCTTCACGAACTCCAACCCGACTCCGAGCTTCTCGTCTCGCCTTTGTGGCCTTCATCTATTTCTTTACCGCACTGTACGACTCAGGTCCTACCATCGCTCCCCGCGCTCAGGGGAAAGTCGTACGGCCTCCCGATGCCCAACGACTGGACGCTCCTCCCACTCGGCCATCTCCTTCGATCTGGGACGTCGCCTGTGTTCAAATCATTACCTGAAGGGTGGGACTCGGACGAGGTGGACGTTGTACGTTCCGTGCTAGCACTCACCTCTGTCCAACAAACCGTGATATCCGACAGCGAGTCGTTGTGCACCTCGGGCGCAGAAATCGTCTTTGGGTGTATGCGCGTATTCATGCTCGAGCATGGCCAGCCGCACGACGATTCCTCGTCCGAGATCTTCCGGGACCCGACCGTCGAGCATCTTATGTCCAACCTTCTATCCTCCGTCTCCCTCGGCTCCACCACCAGGGGACATCGCTCAATCGAGCCCTCCCCGCTCGAGGCCGCCGCAGCTGCCCACCTCGCCGGCCAGCCCTTTTACCAATTCTACACAGACCTCGTAGGGTTATATGATGCCGTCTCATTTGCGCATCCCTTGTTCGCTCGGATTCTTCTTGCGCCCCTTGGGGTGAATTATGCGACAGATTACCGGCGGTTGTTCTGGGGCGATTATGGACACATTTTACGGACCGTGCGGACGGAGCTTCCGGACGTACCGACCGGAACGCTGCAAGAGTGGCTATTCCCGAGCGAGACGGATGGAGAAATGATAGGGTGGTACCTCAAGGCGCTTATGAAGGGAGGGGTGTTTGGTTTCTTGCGATTCATCGTTGTCCATCATCTCGCGATGAGTTTATGGCCGGATCTTTCCGAAAACGAGTCGAAGGATGTAGAGAGGACCAGGATGATTATTGGGGCGATGGTGCATCAGGCTGGGCCTGCTCTCTTGAGTGCTGTGGTGCTGTATGAGCAAAGCCCGGACAAAATCATTGTCTACCCCGAGTGTTACGAAGGCCGAGGTTTGGATCAGGAGAAGAGGAGGAAGCGATTGGAGTGGGCAGTTTCTTTGTGTGGAGAGCGGGTGCGTGCAAGATTGGATCATGTGTTTGGCGTGTGAAGCTGCGTGCATTATCTTATCTTTTGAATTATCTGTGCATTTAAATTTAATTAGTTAAACTAATACAAGCGTATCGCCCGACCTGATATATCCATTCATGTTGGCCTTCTCGGCTTGGATCTCATGACAGTACCGTGGGTTGTAAAGTTTCGGAAGATGACCTATCCTCCGCGCGGAAGATGACCCATCTACGGCAACGACTGATGATGCGTATTCCCATATCCACCGCGGTCGGGTGCAGGCCTGACCAACCTCCACCTTACAATAATTTTTTAAGATCTCATTATTGTTATTTATGCGTGGCAGGTATATATTGAGGCACAACGCAGTACGAATACATACTACCCAAAAGAATGCCCGCTATTAAAGCCCCAGCGACAGTTCTTGTGACAGGTGCGAGTGGATTTATCGCTGCATGGGTCTGCAAGACCTTGCTCGAAGCTGGCTACACTGTTTGGTAAGTAGTGCCAGCATCGCCAGCACAATACCCTTCGACTAACACAATTCCACTATGCAGTGGAACAGTACGGTCGACCAGTAAAGGCGAATACTTGGTCAATTTGTTCAAATCATATGATGACAGGTTCAAGTATGTGATTGTGAAAGAGATGGCCGAGGTAAATGTTAATACCAATATTTTCTATCCTAAAACTCACAGTATTTCCCCAGGACGGGGCGTTTGACGAGGCAGTCAAAGGGGTGGACGCTGTCGTGCACACAGCTTCACCTTGCACTTTTGATGCTGATGATCCTGAAAGTGAGTCGTTAGTTTGAAAAAATTGAACAGCCCGTAACCGGGTAATTTTATTAGCTCTAATTCGACCCGCTGTTAGGGGCACCGTCAGTGTTCTCAAGAGCATCGAAAAAAATGGACCTAGTGTCCAGCGTGTGGTGTTCACATCGAGTGGAGCTGCCATTATAGATCCAACCAAACCAGCTGGTACGATATTCACTGACGTAAGTGCCCAGGTTTTATGATGCATTTACTGGATTTTAAAATACCAATGAACAGGACGAATGGAACGATTGGTCGGTCAAACAAGTTGAAGAGAAAGGCAGGAATGCTGGAAATGACAAGTACCGAGCCAGCAAAGTTCTGGCTGAGAAAGCGGCGTGGGCTGAGGCCGAGCGTCAAAAGTCTTGGGATCTAGCAACTATCCTGCCTCTGATGGTGAGTATATGCGCCATGTCTTCTCTCGGTATTGATGAACCAAGTGGCCACGATCCCCCAGACGCTCGGGCCGTTTATTCACCAGGTTTCTGACCCCTCAAATCTCAACACATCGATTTCACTGTTTTACAAGTTCACCAGTGCAAAGGAGGGCGAGACGAGCCAGGAACGTTTGCTGGCACCTAACACGTGAGTGGCTTTCTTAAATTATGTACAGCATATCTGAAAGCGTGCATTTTGCATGAAATTTCTGCTAATTTTATTCTTGGCTTTAGGAACTTTGGTGATGTGCGTGACGTTGCCCTGGCTCACGTTCGTGCTTTGGAGTTACCCGAAGCGGGTGGGCAGCGGTTCATAGCCGGCACTGGCCCACATACCTGGCAAGATGCTCGTGAGTACATACAAAAATCTCCTAGACAGTTTACTTATAACATGCAGTTGATCTACTGCCTGACTCGTATCCACGAGGCACCCCTGGTGGCGGAAAATCGGTGAAGCATATAACTTTTGATTCTGCTAAGGCAAGGCGTGTCCTGGGAATTGATTTTAGGAGCTTCGAAGATATAATTAGAGATACGGAGAGGGACCTAAGGGAGAAGGGATGGTTGATCCCTGCCTAGTTAGGGTAGAATATGATTGGTACAGGGCATTGTTCCATGAGTCCTAAGTATTAATTCAGAGTTGTCGTTCAATCAAAATAGAGTTTGCGGAGTGTGTCTAAGTCCTTGGTGAAGTTGAAGTCCACACATCTAAACCCAGCAATTAGGGCAACATTTTCAAACAAAATCGCCCCACAAGATGACCCAAAGAGTGACTGAACTTAGGAAGATAGTATATGCGCTCTCAAATTCGCTTTCGTTGGGATAAAAATCGTAATCCATCAAATATAAGTTTTATACCCATCAACATCAGGTTCTTCGATTGGAGCTCGCAGAAGAATAGTACCCAATAGAACCTGACGCTTATATTTGGCCAGCATTGGCTCTGCTACACCACAGTAAATGAGTTCTGACCCATCGCTCTCATGGGGGCCCCTGAATCACAAGTGACCACCCTCGCAGGATTTTTGCAGTGAGACGTCTACTGGCTAAAATTGAATTTAAGTGGTATTTGTTCTGTTGTGTGTAAGCGATGGGATGTTTATTTGCTCATGAGGAGCTAGGCGCCTTTTGTTTGAGTACGATCAAACCTTCTAAGCGCCGAGAGCCTGCTTGGCCAAAGTACTCACACAGAGGACGGTAGAGTTGGACAAAACGGCCAAATCAATCCCTTGTTGTTATCTCCTCTAATGTTCTTGAGCAGGGCGATATGACCCTCCCGAACAAAGCGTGTGCCATCACTTGGACCTTGGCCGAACCTGTTGGACCAAGGCGATGTCTACATTACTGTACGTACAATGAGGCTTGCCCCCCGTTGCTACGAGTACTTAAGATGTCCACCGCAACCTCGTTCTGCCCCATAATCAATCCCAGCATCCCCCTCCCAACTACCCATTCCTAGCAAGGTTTTCATCTGTTGATCAGCATGTCTGCTCCTATTCGCCCGTTCGAAACCAACTTTGTTAGCAAGGACTGGCATACTAACAGCCTTTCCAAGATGCTAAGCGCGGATATAAAAAAAATTCGGGGTCTTACTACCAGAGATATACAATACAATGGTATTTTGCATACCAAGTCTCCCGCTCTTGTCTTGGCTAACGCCGTAGACGTTTAGATGCAGGACGCGGTCGCCGCCGTGTATGTACACGAATCACTCATCCACGTTTGGCTTAAGACTATTCCGATTAACATGCCACTGCACCCCGACCCGTTTTACGTGTATAACGGATACAAGAACGCTCTGCAACCGGTGATGGACTTGATAGAGGCAGACAAGAAAAATAGGGACGGTAGCGTGCGTGATTTTCAGCATCTAGTGGTAAGTCTAGGACAATGGCCTTTCGTGGTATCATTCTGATGAAAACCTGCCAGCTCAAGCCTATGAGTAGAGTCCTTGCATTTGAGTATACTGAAGGGATGAGCAAGGCGCAATACTACCAGAGAGTTTAGATTTGTCAAATGCTCCTCGTTCTTTTTAACTTCTCTATGTTCTGTGTAACTATATTCGGTTTCTATCGATATATCTATGTATCAAAAAGACTACATTTCAATAGAATATTACGCACTGACTTTGAACTATCTGAGAGTAACGCTACAGAAGGCCGGGCTTCTCAGCAGCCATCTACGTACGCATACACTCACTAAAGACAAGGGAAATTAGCTCGCACGCACACCGCTTGCCGTGCCGCGAGAGCTAGTTCAGTCCGCCTCTACCAAGGCTCCTTTGCTAAGTAGATATCCGGCAGACCACTGCAGATATATTTCCGTAGGTAACTGCAGCTCGCCCAAACGTCAAATCGTCACGTTGTTCTCATCATACTAGACCATAATTCTTAATCTCAGGTTTCTATTTCGCACATACAAGACAAATATATGGTTGAATATCTCATCCACGTTTGGATGAGGACAATTCCGTTTATTGGTGTGTTCATCTGATTTTGCCGGGCGGGGCATGGGTAAAATGATGGGCCCACAACCAAACCACGAATATCTCGGGCTACGATACGGATTAAGAGATAAAAATTATACCCCAGGCTCTACACGCCGATGAGCAGATTCTGACTATACATTTTATATCTCTTAATCTGACCGTAACCCGAGATATTTGTGTTTTGGGCCTGGACCCACCTGCTTTTTATCTAGGCCCTGCCCGGGACAATCAAATAAAAGTAGCAATGGATTCCTTCTCGTATTTCCTCTAGCTTTTACTGCTTCACGCCTTTTGCTTATAGTATGCCTATGGATTCAAACAACTTTGGTCACACAATTTAATACGAGACGCTAATTTTGGTATTCATACAGTAACGATACAAGGTAAAATTCATCCTGTTGCAAGCACATATTCTCAACATACATATAACCACCAGCGATTACAGCTAAATTAAGCTTGCACGCGTATCATTTTTCAAGTCCCGAGGGTGAGTCTGTCGGAGGTCTGTCCCACCTCCATTTTTAACCACTCATTTGAAACTCATTTTCCGGACTTAACTTGTTTAGGTACGATAGTCTAGGTCACCACCTCGTCCAAGAAGTACGCACATGTCAAAAAATGAGTTTTCGTCGTTTAGACTCGCGCCTATTGATTACAAGGCATCCCTTGCCTTTCCTCGTCAAAGTGCTACGCCAACGTAGAAGGCGCTTGTTCTCGCGCTAGCGCTTAACGCTGCAAAATCAAATCAGAAGCGTCCCTTCAGAGATACTCCACCCTATTCCTCCCACATCAACAAGGAGATAACGACTAGATCAAACAATATTACAGGCTTTAACTATGATCGCTGAATACTGCGGCCTTGGCTCGCTCTCGCCCGAGGTTATACTCCGTATACTGACCAACTGCAGATATGACGACATAATATCGTTTGCTTCGGTAAGAATCAAGGATTTTCTATCAGTTCCCGTTCAGCCTACTAATTCTCTAAGCATGTTTATAGACCTCTTGTCAGTATTACTATCTCGTGCACGAATCGACCACTTTACAGCTACAAATGGAACTTCAGGCAAACGGGCTAGAGCTCTCTGATTATGCGAGAGCAAATGGACAGAAGCCTGTGGACCTCCTACGAGCACTGTACGAATATCGAGATGGTGAGATATAATTTATCCTAAAATTATTCCCTGGGTTGAGTTTCTTTCAATAGACTGGCTATATATGAGATTTGGACCATCAACCCACTACGAATTCAGGGCGGAGGAGTTTGCAATTGAGCTCTACCAAGATACACTGGAGACCTGCCGACTTCTAGCTACGGTAGACCTAACCGAAGCTGAAGTCCATCACATCGAGCTGGCGACGGGGGTCCGCCGCTCGGTCATTGTTAGAGGTAATTTCTTCTGCATGCAATCGGACCCGAGCCAAGACTTGATCGTTCGTGTGCAGAAAATCGATCTGACAACGTAAGTGACTATTCGTTCACACGAAATGACTTGACGGATTTGGTTGTGCAGCGAGGATAATATTGGGAGGGGATATATACACATCCGTGCCCTGTCAAGCGACATTCCTCATCCATTGGCGGCTCATCCGACGATACCATTTAAAGTACACCGCTTCCCTGAAATTTGGGACGAATCAAGTATTCCTATCCAGATCATGAACGATACTCTCGTTCTGCACTTGGTGCCTTATGGCCCCGGAGTCATGTTTAACGATCCGGCCCAGATCCTGATCGGCAACTGGAAGTCTGGCCAAATTCTGAACCATATATCAACTCATGTCTCCTGCGTTCCTCGTTTCTTGTCGCCTAGTTCGCTAGTGTTACTCTGCAAAACCCAAGGGCCTGATGATCATGTGCCTCTAATTGAGTTGGCTGTGTACGAGAATGTACAGGACCCGCTCTCGGATAACTTGCCACCTGCTGGAACTTTCATAGGAGACCCGGTGCATTCTCTTAAGCCTTGCTTTACTTTTGGGTTTCCGATTATGAACTCTGCTTTTGCGGATGCAAAATATTTCAACCCTATCTGGGCTTCTGGGGGCGCTTGCAAATTACACTCTGCCTGCTCCCGGTTTGTGCCCGACCCATCTTGCGAAGTGCTTCGTATCGTTATATACGTCTCGCCCTTACCTCCAGTTCAAGTTCTCATAAGCAAAGTGCAACTCTTGTCACACATTGCTCGTGCAAAGCGCAATCTAGATAGCAGCACAGTGGGTTTGCCTTGGCAGGACTGGGGAGAAAGAGCTACGCGCTGGATCGAAGCCGAGGACTTGCCGGGGAAACAAACCATACACGGCACTCGTTGGGTGCGTTTATTCGAAGGCGCTTCCCAGTGTATCCGTGTTCTCGAATTTCACAGCCCAACTGTGCGTCGGTTCCCATCGTCGGTTACTGCAGGACGCGTTCGCAAGCCCAAAGGGAACGAACAGCTGCCTAGTTTGATGAAGACTTGGAGTGAATCGGAGGAGACAGCGCACGTCTACACGGTGGTGGAGCCTGGGATTCTTAACAGCCCAATGTTTTGTGATCCAGTAGTGTCACGACTGCCTTATCGAGTTGCTATGTTACCGGGGCCTGTAGTGCTTGCGCAACAGGACTGGAGGATAAATGGGCAGCACATTGTTGGGACACCTGTGAGTTCGCTTTGAGCATACATTGGTGTGGCGCTTCTTGATCTGTTTCGACTGGTGCGAAGCGACTATTTAGAACCCAACGTACCATGACTGTGTATACAATTCGCAGCCGCAGTCCGGCGGTGCGTCGGTCAGAGGAGGACGCGTGATGCGCAGTCTGAAAGGACGCGAACGAGCAAGGTGACAAAAGCCTATCCAACGCATACACGCCAACCATTTCGATATAAATATAATAAATTTATGTACATTGAGATAGTGGATACACAATCACACGACCCATTATAATTACGATAGTACATTGCGCAAATTAGACACATGAAAAAAGCGACATGGGATGCTAGTGGAAAACATAGTTGCGACGGAGCATGAAACATCATAAAAAGGTCGTTACAGCAAAAAAGAATTGGTCATAGTTCTCAAGAAATCGCAGAAACTCACATCCCATTACATCTTCACCTCCCGATCCTTCATCTCAAACTCCTTGACGTGCACGCCAACACCCCACGCTCCCTCGCCTTCATCGACAATCTCCAGTCCAGCGGTGAATCGGCCGCGGCTACGACTACGCGCGCCGTACTCCTCGGGTGTGCGAGGTCCGCTGCTCGGGCTACGTTCGGGCGGACTTTGCCCAAGTCGGTCAACGTCGAGGGTGGGACGGCCTTCAGACGGGGCGCGCCCGAATCGGTCGACAGCGGGACTCCGACCGAGGCGCCCAACGCTCGGGCTGCGGCCGACACTGGGACTACGACCGACGCTCAGGCTTCGGCCAGTTCGACCGACACTCGTATCGCGTCCTCGGGTACCCCTATCGAACCCAACAGCACGCCCGACCCGATCTTGGCTAGAGTCTCGGCTCCGTCCGGTACCGCCAGGGGTTTCGGATCCAGGGCTAAGGGGTGGAACTCCAGAGATTGAGGTGGGCGACGAGCCGGCGGTCCAAGTTGATGACATTGAGCTCGAAGTGCGTAGCGCCGGGCGGGCGGGAGAAGCAGTGGCGCAGAGGTTGCCAGATTTGACAGGTGTAGTGCTGCCGCTTGACAGAGGAGTTGTGTTTGTGTACCGCGGGATCATGCTTCGGGTAAGGCTCGCATTGCGCGTCAGGGTAGGTCTCTCGGGCGTCTTTTCGTCTCGGTCTCGGTCGCGTCCTCGGTCTCTAGTCACACTCGCCTGGCGCGCGCCTCTTGTAACACTAGGCTGCCGCACGTTCTCCCTGCTCACGCTCGCGCCACGGCTCACGCTTCGCGGTCCAGAACTCACACTCCTCCCAGCGCCGATCGTGTTTCCGTTTCGAGATGGACTGTAGCTACTCCCCACAGCACTCTTCCCTACATCTTCCACACGACGCCCACGCACAACACTCTCGCCCCTAGCCTTGCTTGTGCTCCTATCACCCCGAGCCTTGCTCGTATTCCTGCTTCCCCTGACCCCGCTCATGCTCCGTTCCTTCACAATGCTCACGCTCCTTCCAAACACGTCATCCCTCCCCGCACTGCCCCTGCCCCTTCCACGCCCTCGCTGCTCAGCACGCTCAGCCTCCTCATCCACAACTCCGATCGCCCAGGCGCGCTCGTCGATTTCGGCAACAGTCCAACGTTGTGTGACGGGAACGCAGAGACTAGCACGAAGGACTTCGAGGAGCGCGGTTGGGTTTGGTAGCGCAGTGATCTGCTATGGTTGATCAGCATTGCATGTCATGATAAGATAAGATTAGACGAGGACAAAAGAAAATAAATACATAAAAATTCAAACAAAAATGAAAATAGAAGAATGCCAAGACCAAAAGAACGCACCAGAGACTCATCCCATATCCCCCGAACGATCTTCATCTGCAGCCTCGGCTCAAACGCGTCCGTGAAGGGAAGCCGTCCCGTAAACAGCGCGTGCAAGACGCAGCCGAGTGCCCAGATATCCTGCGCCGGATGCGGAACATAACCATCCCCCGTGCCCGCCTTGGCACTTGGTCCCGTTCGGTTCCCGCCTATGCGGCCCCGTTCTCGGCTCTTGCTCCCCATTCGTTTGTTCGTTGGAGCAGCTGACCCGGCTCCTGGACGTAGAAGCTCAGGGGCGGCGTAGGGAAGACTTCCGGGAGGGAACTTGTGTTTCTGGGCGACGACGCCGCCGGTGACCGAGACGGAGTTGGCGCGGCCGACAGTGGAGGATGGAGCGGGCCCGAGGCCGAGGTGCGTCCGTTCGGTGCGTCGCTCCATGGCGCTTCGGCACTCCACGCTCCGACGTTCGACACTTCCGCGTTCGATGCTGAGTCGGTCGGCCCTCCGCTCGACGCTGGAACGTTCGACGCTTGACCGTTCAGCGCTCGAGAACTCCATGCTATCCGCCTCCCGATCCATCTCAACCGCGAGCCCGAAATCCGCGATCCTCGCCCCTCCATTCTCATCCACCAGCACGTTTTCCAGCTTAATATCGCAGTGCACAATACGAGCAGTCTCGTGCAGGTACCTCAAACCGCGCACCACTTGTCGGAAAAGGGTTGCGGCGGTCTCAGGGAGAAGTCCCCCACGCTGAAGCTGGGGCTGAGTAAAGGATGACGATCGTCCGCGAGTGACGGATGGGGATGTGAAAGATGATGCGAACGACGGTCGACGCTTCGCAGGCGTACTGTTGTTGCTGGCTACAATCGGTTGTCCATCACGCTTGAGCAAGTCGAGCAGCGTACCGGCAGGGCAATACAGGGTAAACAGGAACCAAGCTCTCGATGTCTCCTCAGCAGTGAACAAGGGCAAAATATGTTCGTGCGATAGGGATGACCAAAGAGCAGCTTCCTCAGCAATCGGCCGAGACCCGTCTTCGTTCTCCCCATTTTGATCGGCGTCCGCGAGCGATAACGGTGTCCGCCCACGTGCGGTAATGGTCGCCGCTCGTCCAATCGTCGCAGCGCGCGCACCGACGCGGCCACGGGGAGCGTCGGCGGGAGGGGTAGGCGGTGCGGCGGATTTGACGGGCACAATTTTGACAGCAACGACGCCACTCGTGCGTTCGGACGTGGCGGTCCGAATCGTCGAGAACCCCCCGTGACCGATAACCGATCCGAGAATATACCCTCCGACCGACGTTCCCGCTTCCGGCAAAGCCGACATGGAGGCTGGCGGGGCAGTGGTAGAGGGGGTGGCAGTGTGGTTAGCTGTGACTTGGTTTGGAGGTGGAGAGTGGAACATCGCCATTGCGGGGGACATCACAGTTGGCATAGGGGAAGGCGATCGAACGCTGGGTGCGGGGGACGAGAACGCGGAGAGGAACAGCGCAGCGGGCGACGCTGGACCATCGGAGAACGCAGACACGGGTGGAGCCGGAGAGTACGACCGCATGTGGAGTGGGAGATGCGGATAGCCTAGACCTAGGTCCAGCTGCATCGGTTTTGGAGTCTCCATGTCGATTGGTTCAGTGGTGGGGATAGGAATGGGCGATGGAAGTGGTGAAGGAGAGGGGGATGGTTGTCGAGCAGTGCGGGCTCGGCCCCGGGGCTGAGCTTGAGGCTCCCACCAGTTGGCGGACACGGCCGGGACAGCTGCGACGTCGTCGGGACTTGGGTCTTCCACGTGAGACGATGTGCTAATCATCGCCGGTCGACTCTTGTGAGCATAGGATCCGCGAGTCTTAATTCCGCGCGGTCGTGCACTGGGGGTTGGAGTCTGCGTCGTGTCTTGTCAGCTGACGGCCAGAGGTTGTCAATCAGTGGCTGGCTTACCTGCATGCCTGCATCGTGTATACTCGCGGTAAACATATAATTTTTGTAGTGAAAAGATAGGTGGTAGTTGAAGTGTGGCTGCGGTGGTTGTGGTGGTTGTGGTGGTTGTGGTTGAGGCCGAGTCCAACATGGATCACGGGTACACGTTTGGGCTCAGCTCCGAAATCCCGACGAAGAACTTCTAATCACATGATCCCATCAACTTCTTGCCAAGTCATACAAACGTAAACAGAACCCGCCTGTCTCGATCAATTCCATTGAGTTCGAATCTCGCATACAGTTTCCCTTGTAGTGATGCGAAGGGATTTCTGCTGGATTCACCTATTCGTAAAGCTAATCCGAGGCTCTACTTCCTGACCAGAGTGAACACACAGTATAAATAAGCGCCTTGACAGTCCTGCACGCCCCCTAATTATAAGTACGCTCTCTAATTATAACCACATGTCACGTCACGGAGCTGCGTGGTTTTGGTTGAATTTCTTGAATGTCACGTCACGACTGGCCATGGCGGTTAACTCACAAAAAAGTGTCACGATTGTTTCAATAGGTGTGTTGATGTATATGCTGTAGTCCTGTCCAAAAAAAAAGTGAATTCAAAGCTCGATTCTCATGTAGCCCGAGTCCGTTTTTTCACTAGCAAGGTCATTAGTTGGCTCCTGGTCGCCAGTTTAAGCAAGATCCCCACATGACTCAATGTTTTTAGCTATGAATATCGTGAAGAACACCTAGGTCGATTCCATAATTCTTCCGTATACTTTATTGTCCCGTAGGCACCCTATGTAGTCGATGGTTATGAAACCGATTGTCGCGCAAATTGTACCAATTGTGGTTAGCTGAAAACTCATATTTTGGTCACGCAGCGTCAGTGCTGCGTGGTTATTATTAGAAGTCTACAGCATCGCACTGCCATAGTGACTCTCCTCTCGTCAACCACCATCATGTTCGCCCGTCGCCGGCGATATCGTTCTCTTGATACCAATAACAACACCATCGCTGAGGCAGCGCCAGCGATCACTTTGGGAGGCAAAACAACTCCTACTGAAATCCCGCCGCCTCGTTCGCGAGTTCCTTCCCCTGTCGCCGGTGTGGCCAGTATTGCCCAATCCATGCCGATGAGTACAGCTTCGCAGGAAGAACCCGGTCCTAACCGCGACCGAGAGAAATCTACTCGAGAACAGGTGGACACTCGAGAAGAAGCTGGAGATCATGAGACCGTCGTGAGCGCCGGTTCCCTTGTTCTTCATCTCTCATGTGACCGATGCTGATTGATGTCTTTGACAGGCACACGAGGCTACTCCAGTTAACAAGAATTCAGCCGAAGCGCTGGATCCGATCGCCGAAGGACAAAAGAAGCTCGCCGAGTTCTGGCCGATCTACGTGAAGGAAGCGGACAACTTTGATAGAGAGCTATCAGAAGGATGGAACAAGTTCAGTACCTATTCCATTTAATCTACTGCAGCATTGGGCTTATCATTCTTATTCTTGTTTTTGTCTGGCTTAAAGTATGCTCGACGTGATACTGCGTGAGTCACACATTTGTCGTTTGAAACGGGCCGTACTAACACGCGTGTAGTTTTTGTACGTTGACTGTGCAATAACTATGTTTATATCCTAACACAGAAATTAGGCTGCACTGTTCTCAGCAATCTCTACTGCGTGAGTCTCTTTTACTCACCTCAGACACCCAACTCGCGAATAATTTCTTCCCTAACCTCAGGTTTGTGCTCGTGAGCTCCCAGGATCTCAAGCCCGATCCAGCCGAGACCGCCGCCGCCACTCTGCTCCTTATTTCGCAGACTCTACTTACCATGTCAAATCAATCTGCACTCGCTCCAGCTTCAGGTCCGACAGAACCTGCTCCTTTCGCCCCCACCAGCTCAGCCATTGCTGTCAACATACTATGGTTCTCGTCTCTCATCCTTAGCATCTCTGTCACATTGGTGGCTATGCTAGCCAAGGAATGGTCGTACTTTTTCATGGTCGGTCGAACGGGGATGCCGATGGAGCAGGCGCGCAAGCGCCAGAAGAGGTTCGACGGCATGAAAATCTGGAAGATGGAAGGGGTAGTCACTGCATTACCAACGCTTATGCATCTCGCTCTGTGTAAGTCTTGCTTGTTCATATACTCTTAATCGCGGGTATTAATTAAGTATGCTCTCGTAGTCTTATTTGCTGCGGGACTGTGCGTCTATCTCTGGGACATACATATGGGCGTCGCTGTGCCCGTCGTGATTTTGACACTGCTCACAGTATTGATCTACGTCGCCGCCCTGGTTTTACCGCTCATTCACGACTACTGCCCATACGCAACTGCGCTGTCCAGGCTTATAAAGCCCTACCCTGGAACCTGGTCTAGAAAGCGAGAGAATCAGCCTGAGCTTGTTGCCTCGAGCGATAAAGTACCAATGGACGCAACCACGAGCCGAACTATTGCCTGGATGATATCGAATAGCGAGGTGCCGTCGTCGGTGGACCTTTCCCTTCAAGCAATCGCTGGAACTAGTTTCGAGATGCCTAATGAGGCTCTGTGGGAATGCAAAGTCTCTGAAGCTGTCTATTTGCGCTTAAGGCACCGCTTTGATATTCCTGAATCTGGCTTTTTTCGCAAACTCACGACGATGCAGCTGAGCAAGATCGTAGAATCCGACTCCTCGGTCTTGGCGTACTTGCAAGCCCTGAACCTCATGGTATCAGAACGTCGAGAGCTTTCTACCGCATATATTGACGTTAGAGATCGTCCCACTCGCTGGCTCCTGTACTGTGATAACTTATACGACAGATTTGCTGTTTCAAGCCCGCTCGCAGAATTGATGTCTAACGCACTTTTGAAATTATGTTTGGTTTAGTATGTGTACCCATGATTCTCCGCACATGAATGCTGTCGGATACGCCGCTCGTGGTTTGTGCTTCTGGTATGGAACACTATATGAGTATGAACACTCCAGCTACTTGCTAGAGGTGTCCGATCTGGCTGTGCTTGCTTTGAAACAATCACACACACAAACCTCCACTCTCCATTTCATGACTTTTACCGCCATGTGCCGCGAAGCTACCTACTGGGACTCTTCCTCCCAAGAACTAGTTGCTCAGCGACCACAAATTCTCAACAACATGCTTGCTATAATCGGTTATGCTGCGGAAGTAGATCTGTCGTCCAACGAGTTTACGAGAGCCTTGTGCACGGTTGGACTAGCCATGAACCAGCACACCGATACCAGTTTTAGGGAAATAGCGACGCAATTCTTTGCATCTGACAATAAAGTAGAAATACTTCAAAAAATGGGAAACTTATGCGGAGTCTTGGGGGTATCCGGGCTCTTGTGTGCCCTGAAATCAGATGGTCAATACGAGTCCATCCAGGAGTCTGCTCTGAAGCCTTTCTTTGATTTGCTGTGGACATATGTTGATGAAAAAGAAGCGCTGGTTGAGCTCCCTTCGGACACACTTCAAAATCTTGGCATCGCAAGATGCGTATTCGAAACAATTTATCATTACCGCCAGTGTCTGGAGAGGCGAGAGATGGTCATCGAGTCTCTCGATGAAGTACTCGGCTATATGCTACGGCATGAGCATGAACCTTGGCTCACTCCGATTGCTGCCGTGCTGCTTGAGGAATCGGCTAACTATTCCTTGCTGGATGACTGCGTGCGCTTTGTTGCACAAAACGATCCAAGAGAGACTGAAATAGGAACAGTATTGCTATCCAATGCATTCTACGAGGCTGCCCAACACGAAACTGCTTCCCCTATTTCTGCGGATAATATCCTTCGCTTGACTCAGCACTTTGAGATTATCTCCGCAAATGAGGGGAAAGATATCCATGTTGTCATTCGTGCACTGCTACAACGACTCCTGGATAACGACATGTTCTACTGTTTGCTTCTCCTCATGGGAAGAACACGATCAATTGGTACCTTGAGCCGCTGGCAAGGGATGAGGGTTGGGCCTGTGGTACGTTTCTGGGGGGAACATATCATAGTGTGGGC
>MU132176.1:297445-307882 GCA_015039395.1 Ceratobasidium sp. AG-I
CCCTGTACTCATTTGCGCCTGTAAATAGAGGTCCATGAGACACCTGAATCGTCTAAGTCATTTCTCATAAAAGTACCCACTTGGTCAAATATAGTATGGTTATGTAAGGCTATGGGCCTTTTAAAACATGATTTGGAGCCTCAAAACCTTGCGCATACATATCTACTTTGATTCTACTTTGATTCCACCTCGGGTTTACCTTGGACATACTTCTTTACCTCGGTTTTACCCCGATTTTACCGCTGTACCTCGGGTTTACCTCGATTTCACCTCCACTTTACCTCAGTCATACTTTGGGCTGAAACGCGGTGGTACTCATGTTAGACATATGTTGAACATTATCTTGGTGGTATTAGAAATGACCTGGCGCCAACATCCAGAGTGAGTCAGACGTGGTTTTAAACGTATGTGTTATTAACATTTGGACCTCCAATATGACACTCTCCCACGCCTTGAACTAGGAACCTTACCACTTCTACGAAGGATTCTGCTTCAGATCTACAATATCCGGGCACCATCTTGCTTGGGTTTTTGATTCCTCCACCTCATTATATCAGCGTTATAAAGTAGTGGAAAAAGACTTGCTATGAGTAATAAATGTAGACTGAATCTGTGGCCGACGTTTCGTGCTGTGAGATGTTAAGAAGGCGCCCCCTGATTCAGTACTGCCCGTGTCACTCCGCCGGCTCCGCAACACGGCCTCCCCATGAAAGATGGACGAGGGGGAGATAGCCGACGTTGGGCATAAAATCGCGTTTGCTCTGTCATCATTGTACATAGTAGGTCAGTAAATTGAGCAACGGACCGGCAAGGTAAAAAGCTGCGGCCGTCTCGCAGTGGTAAAAGCGGTGAGATATACATGTGTGGGTTTAGACCTTGAGTGCTCCTCAGCGGCCCTCTTGCAGAGACAGAGATGTGAAGATAAAGATGAGTTACCTAATCTGACCTAGTTGTTATTTACCGGCATTATGACTGGTCATGCCTCCCCAGCCATTAGTCACTATCTCGCCCACAAACCATATGACATGTGCTTAACCACGGTCATCCGTCTCCATATACCACAATAGCGGCGTTGGCGAGGTTTCGGTCCCTAGACAATGATGCAGTTAATGTCTTCGAGAACACTATAGACGGCATGTATTCACGGAGCAAATCTGATTCTAGTGAAGAACACAAGCAGCTCGCACTCGAAGAAGTCGACAGTGAAGGGGAAATTGAGGTTAGGAGGAACTTGTGAGAACATAATTTTTCCTTGAGCAATTCTCTCTAGCGATTCATATTTAAGCTCCCAAGGCTGCGTTAGTCTACCCATTAGCCAAAGTGCTAAACCCATGTGTTACAGGACCCGCAACGCTCACCGAGTTCTGGAGGACATAGGCAAACGAAACAAAGGACTCCGACAGGGAGCTGTGAGACAGGTGGAACAGGTTCCGTGTCAGCTCTGCTCCTATCACCATTCTGTCTAGCTGACCGCTCGCATAGGATGCTGGGCGTAGTATTAAGCGAGTCACCAAACCACGAATGGAGACGTAGCGGGCTGGCAGTATGCATATAGCTCTCGTAGGCTCAACATTGACACTAGCGCTAACAGGCGATATACGTAACTTCTAAGCCGCGCTGCTCTCTGCGATCTCTACGCCTCGATTTCCTTTGCTTGACTCTGCTGCTCATTCCAGACCTGGTAGGCGCAAGGTAAGCCTGGTGTGCAGATGATGTCAAATGATCAAGCATTCGTCACCTATGATAGCACATTCGTCATATTGAATGAGATTCCAGAGCCTGGCCGCCTCGTTGCCCGCGGACACGGCACGCTCCAAGGTTCTAAACCAGGTTCTGAATTGGTGTGAGAGTTCCGGAAGCATTAGCCGTCACGTGATCCCAGATGAACATTTCGATCCCTCCACCATGATCGGTCATTGGGCTGGCATCAACGTTGATGCCGATACTTTCTCAATGACTTCATTTGGCTTTAAATCTATATTTATGACGTCGGAACGCCCCAGTAATTCCTCTCCGAAATGTATAAATAGCGCCTGTTCAACCTTCGACGATTCTCCATTCCTCGCTCGCCATGAAGTCCTTCGCCCTCTTCGCTGCCTTCGCCTCTCTCGCGTTTGCTGCTCCGTCCCGGGATCGCTCTGCCCGGACCCCATCTTTGTTGACCTACAAGGGTGACCAGATCCTCCGCGTTCGCAACAACGACGGCAAGTTCACGCCTCCAAAGGGTGGCGTGAACCCGCCGAAGCCGGTGTACACCGTCAAGAGTGATTTTGACTATCAGTCGATCGTAAGTCCAATAATTCTCCCTTTGGAACGAAGATACTAATACCTTGTTCAGAACCTCGCGCTTAACCAGGAGTGGATCGAGCTCGACTTGTTTCGTTACGGCCTGCAGAAGTTCTCAGATGCCGAGTTTGAAGCAGCAGGCCTGAACGCGGACGACCGATATCTTATTGAGTTCATGGCGGAACAAGAAATTGGCCACGCTCGGGCGCTTGGAAACTTGCTCGGAGGACGTGAGTTTGAAACCACCGTGATACCTCATCGGATAGCTTGACTGATAACTTTCGACCTCCACTAGCCGAAAATGCATCAAAGCCATGCAACTATACTTATCCTTTCGAGACCGTTGGAGAGTTTGTTGATTTTTGCCAAAAGGTAAGCCCCACCCACCCGTTGCTCGCATTCGTATTGAACAAATTGTTACTCAGCTCACTCGCTGGGGTGAATCGGGTGTATACGGTTTCCTTCCCCACCTCGACTCGAGGCCCAGCGCTCAGATTCTTCTCCAATCTATCACCACAGAGGTATGTTCATTTCATTTATTTATCGTCGCGTTTCCTTACGCTTACCCGGGTTGTGTACAGGCTCGTCAGCAAATGATCTTCCGCCAGTTTGAAGGGCTTTTCCCGATGGCTGTTTGGTTCGAAACTGGGATTACTCAATCGATGGCCTGGACGTTGCTTGCGCCTTATTTGGACTCGTGCCCCAAGGAGAACCCAAAAATCAAATGGCGCAACTTCCCCACGTTGACTATCACCGTGAGTTTGTTGAGCGACTTTATATTCTGGTTTCGAGCCTAATTGAGTTCGTAGAACAACCCCAACGGAACGGACTCCAACTACCTCGCTGCGATCGCGCATGCTCGACCTCAGTTCACTGAAGCCGGTCGTGTGGTGAACTTTACCTGGGAGAGTCCTGGAAAAAAGGTTGGCCCGAAGAACTTTGACTACGTTACAGCGACGGCGGTGGCTGGCAAAGCCAAGGTCAGCTTGTTCTCACTCTCTAACAGGACCATGCTCTAACTTGATTCTATATTTAGTACGCGGCTTGGATCAGCCAGTACAACGTAACCTACACCAAGCTGGAAGACCTGAACGGCAACTCTGCCTCCACGAAGCAGCCAGGCGGCCTCCTCTATCCGGACCTGGGCCTTAACCCTATAGTTAATGGTGAGTAATTCCGGCGAATCCTGCGTTCTGGGGTGTAAACCAAAGATTATTTAGATACGATGTTCATTGCGGTCACGGACACGAACCTGTATGTGACGCCGGCGAACTTGTCGCTCATCGACAACCACATTGTTGCGGGCCCTGCCATGTACTTGGCTTACTAAGTCACTGTGTTTACGCCAGTGCTGGACTTTAACGAACTCTTAATCTTTTCAAAATGTAGTTATTATCACCATGTAATCACATCTTTAGCCGACTGAAATGAAACATTTGTTCTTAATCGCCCGCTTTGAGCTGTTTAAGGAAACTGGCGCGGAAACGAGGCGTTGGTTGATGAGGATGATGTGCCTTACTGGAAAGACCCATCGGGCAGCTACGAGGGCCTAGTTCGTTCTGCACTGTCTGAGTCATGGAGACTATCTGTCGCAATGATCATTTCTGGAAGATAACCACTGTTCAATAGGGTTCATTTAAGTGATTCCAAAGAACAAGCACGTCGAACATTACCAACCAGTACGCGCAATCGTCCAGGCTTGAACATCATCATCTTGAACATTTTCTTGTCCGGTTTTGGAGTAACACGCCTGCAGCGTGTGTGCATGTGATTGAGATATATGTCTTGGTGTGAAAAAAGCGCGCGACTGTGCTTTGGCTGTCCAGTGCCAAATCACACAAAGATTGCTGGGTGTTCATGTATGCGACTTTGTATCGTCTCCAGATGTGTGTTATCAGTGAAGTTTAACTTTCATCAGCTTGTCCATGTGAATGTGTAAACCATACGTCGAGGCAGAAAAGTGTCACGATCATAATATTCGCAAAGCCTCATCTAGTACATACTACTCAAACCTCCTTACAATTTGGCTTATGTTTCTTCCAATTCTTCTTCTGACACTCGACTGAACAATACCTTGCCGCCTTGCACCTCGCACACGCCATCAACGTCCCCCCAATATTCCCACATTCCCAACATGTATTCGCCGGCTCGCTCTGCGGTGGCTCTTCCCGTTTACGATTAAACGCCGGCCCAGCCACAAGCTCAAGGTACGGCACTGCAAAAATAGGGGATATCGCCGCTCTCGTTGCGTGTGGAAGCAAATCTTTCCCTCGTTCGGACCACTCGGAGCCTCCAAAGCCAAGTCCTAGACCACAGGAGCAGATTGGGTCTATATCGTCCTGGACAAAAAGTGGTTCGGTCCCTCTTGATGCGCGCTCACAGTTGGGTGTGTGTGACCAGGTACGACAGCGCTCGATGAACACAGGGAAAAGCTGTTTCCAGAGAAGAAGTTCTCGAGGTTCGACCTGGAGTCTCATCATATGAATAACACCTTCAGCGCCCAAGCTGTTGAGGGTCGATAATAAAGACGCTCTGTTCGAGTCCGACACTGGGATCACTCCCACGTCGAGTATGACCGTACCCCCCGCAAGATCAACCCGCATTCCGTTGACTAAGATAAGCCATTCCATGTCCTTTCCTGGTTGATACAGACTAAATGTTGTCACGGGAAGCGAGCGGATCCCGGCGTAGTCGCCCATAAATGTGGAGAAAGTCGTTTTCATTTTGTTGATGCTGCCACCACCAGAGCCACCGCGTGACCGTTGTTCGAGGTATTCGCGGTCGGACCATTGAAGAGCGGTGTGTATTATGAGCCAATAGAATTCCTTAGGGTTCTTGATACTCAGGAGTGGCATTGAATCGAGGCGGATATGGTGGATATTCCAGGGAGATGGATGTGGAGTCTGAAGGACGGGGAATATATCGAGAGGATAACCGTTTTCGAGAGGGTTGAATGGCGGGGCGATAATCTGAATAAAACGGTTCAATTGTTTGTCTGATTCGTGTAAAGTGGCTAGACTCACCTCTACATAATGCGATTTCCGCGCTATCCGTAATTTCTTTTGTGTCTCGCGAATGGGGTAGGGAAATGTGACTATATGCGCATGTTCAGCAAACGAAACTCGTATAGTGCACGGAGCGAGCTGTATAACATGAAACACGGCTCCGGCAAGCAGCGACTCTTGTTCAGCAGGAGACTGAATATCTAGTCGACTGGTGATCGTCTTGAGGTACCACCTAGACATGTTGCCTAGTCCTCGCTTACACCCCCCTTCAACCTGAAACGTGAGAGGTGATTGAACATCCGATGTTGGAGTCGTATTGAGCTGAGGGACGGATTGAGCTTTAGAGTTTCCCATGGGACGCTCGCGGAGGATGTGAACATGTTTCTCGTCTTTCAGCTCGGCTGAGAAGAGCTCGTAATTAGGTCCGAGCTTTTTACGATGCAGCTTCAGCGTGAGCGGCGTATAACGAAGCGCCAGCGAAACATGAATGTCGTCTCCCTCCAGGAGCTTCGAGGACGCCCAGAAAGACACGACCAAATCTGAGTTTCCGTGAATGCCAGCTGGGTCCTGTTCAACTGTGAATCTTCCATCGGAGGTCGGGATGCATTTGCCCCAGACGGGATGGATCGAAGAGTGAATATTGGTGAGCCCTTTCGGTGTCTTTCGAATGGAGCATACGAGTTTGGGTTGTACAACCTCGTCATCGCCTCGGATAATGTCCAATTTGACGCCAGGTACAACGAGTACGACGCACACAACGCTTGGAACGTCCGGCCAGCCTTGGAATATCCCAACCCCCGGCCCCACACCTGCGCCTAATGTGCAAACGCCCGCAATACTGAGCTGTAAGAGAAGATCTTCAAGGTGATTCGAGCCTTGATAAATAGTTTGATCCTTCTTGACGATATCAAGGAACAATTCGATCTCTTTGTGCCAAGTCCCACCCACTAGTCCCACTCGGCTCTGAGCGTGTCTAAAGAGCATAGCGACGGTCTCTCGTGTATGATGCGGCTCGCTAAACGTTCGTAGCTGCGGCATGGTAGCAGGCGCAAAAAACTCTGGGACATTGTCGAAGAAGAACATGTGAGGATACATATCGCCCAGCACCTTTGCGACGTCGCCGCTCGCAAACTGCGGCACCGCCCGCTCGGTTCGTGCGTAGTTATCTCCACTAGTTGGGTGGACCCAGGCCATTCGTTGATTATGCTCGTGGGAGTCCCGAATGACGAGTTCGTGTGTGTTGGAGGTACTGTCGAAGGAAGAAAGATATGCTCGCGGAAGAAGGCCAACCACGGTACCAAAAGTGGATGGGTCGGAGCAGATGCGCTCGATGAAGATTTCGACCGCTGCTTGGCCTGATGTTGTACTTGATTCGGTGTAGACTACCGATTGGGATGCGGGGGATGTTTTGAGTAGAGGTTGGGTGGCGAGTAGGATGTTTATGGCGCCTAGAGAGTTCATTAGGTCCGAGGTGTCTATGACATCAAAGGTCTGTGGAGGAGGAGGAGGTGAGGATGTAGAGTCTTCGGTCAAGTCAAAGAGTGTAGTGCACCAAGGTCTGGTGATGATGTTTGTTGACTTGTTTTGAATCGCGTAGCAGAGGTGCAGAGCGTCCCCAAGAATAAAACGAAGTATGATAGCATCGGCTTTCCTAGATGATTGAAACGCAGAGCACGCAGCTTTGAATTGCTGCTTGGCTTTGTCCATGACAGAACCCGTGGAGGGCCCCACAGGATCAAATGAGATAGGTGCGACAGCAGAAACGAAATGATAGGCCATGGGATAAGAATTCTCGTGTGCTGTAAACTTCTCGCCCTGAAGTGAATAGACCCAAGTAGGATTTAATTGCTGCGCATTCTTGATGTCGTCGGGCGCCATCGAGGTGGTTCCATTTTCCCAGAAAGTTCCGTATTGGTCGGATACCTGCTTGACTACCCTGTGGTAGAGGAAGGTAGCAGAACGACCCGCACCCGTGTACATGCTCGTCTGCAGTCTAGTTTTCAGTTTTCGTGAGAGATCTTCTTGTTCTTTTTTCAGCTTGTTTAAACGAACAGCACCAATTCCAGCAAATTCGGCATAAAGTGTCCAGTGCCGACGTGATTCAGAAAGGGTGTTCGAGTCAGAGAACTTGAGGAACGAGTAGTACGGTGACTGGCGCCAAGTATCCATAGATTCTGCAGCCTCGATAAGTCGGTGACACTGGGTGACAAGTAGGTTGGTGGACTGCTCGTCGATTTTGAAGTGATAGTAGATATCCCAGATGCGGTCAAGCGACGCGTCATCATGGAGTAGAGCGAATGCTAGTACATTTCGTGCTACACGGTCATTAGCAAGTAGCCAGCGGTTTGTAAATCAGACCAACCAAGAACAGCCGGTTCAATATCGCAGCACGTGATGTCGAGCTTTCGAGGATCTAAATCGAGATTTACGTATATGTTTTAGTCAAACGTCACTCAAGATCACACACGGACGTACTAGACGGTACAGCCGTGTCTGTAGATAGTGTGAAGAGGACGTTGTACACGTCGCCACAACCAAGCATAAGGATATCAGCGGACTGCTCTGGAGTAAGATCCTGTGTAAGACTGAACGCTGGACTACCACCCAAAGGATGAAATGTCGGCCGACTTGGCCAAACGAGCGGATGAACCATTTTTGGGGTGGGAAAATAGCTGGAGGAATTTCCTTCGTGGTAAGCAGCCAGAACACTTGAAAGGATAGCGCTGAATACAGTACCTCTAGACCTAGAAGTGCAACAAAGCCCTAGACACAAGTGTACTGTGATTTGTCTCAAGAGACACGTGTGAGACGCGTATATACTCTAGTTCTCCAATTGAAGTTAGTAGCAGAGTAGGCTAAGAGCAATTGGCAGGTGGTGGTACGCAACTGAAGGCAGCTAGCAGCCAAAGCGCCTAATAAAGTCACGTGCGCTCGGTGGCGTAGTCACTTTAGTTCTAGAACATTACCGCTAATTAGACTCAAAATGTCGGCACTCAACGCCCTCCCTCCGACTTTTCGGGTTCTAGAGACAGCGAAATTAGAGATAGCTTGGACGGCAGCCTAAAACAGGGGGAGATGATGTTGGGGGGATGTCGATGCAGAAGCACCTCCCGGGAGTTTGTCAGACGGCTGGACGTTTCTGAGCGGTATCCAAGCGCTGGTGCGGTGGTGGCTAAGACCAAAAGATTCCCGAAGTGCAATGAGTCCAACTTGAGTTTTATTTAGGTGAGCTTGTCTTTCTACCATTCGACATATACACGCTAACCTTTCATAGAGTTTCGCTTCCTCAAGTGTATGCGGCTTGTCAATTACAGTGTATCCGTAAACTCGCGAGTTTGAAATGATCTTTTTGTCTGACAGCACTGATTGTGTTTAGAAATATCTGCCCTCGGAGGTTGTTGTGCCCAAGGCTAACGCCTCTCCGCTTTTCATCGGTGACCCGTGATCGAGGGCGATCCGCTTCTATGTTAACCTGTTGTGCGCAATTTACTAATATTTTTGCTGGGTTCCCAGACTAGTGTTTGGAAACGACGAGTGAAGCGATCGTAAACATGAGAAATATGTGGGCCTTTCTACCAATCTCCCTACTACAGCGCCTGGTATTTTACTGGGGCGAAAGCGGGAAAGTCTGAAAATGCCTACTTTTATTACACAATTACATCAGACGAATGCTCTGGTACGTTGACATATAGCATGCATTCCGCCAATAGAGAGGTACCTACCCGTACGCCTGCTTTGTGACTCGCTCAATCAGCTCGTACCGTTTGCCAAGTCAAGTCCGTCCAGTATGGTGCTATAGCAAGGATGACGCTGTTTCCAGTTTCGAATAGACTAGTCCAGGCTGCGATTTCTAATTTATCAAGATGGCACGCGACAGGGGAAACTAACACACTGTCGACAAGGGTATCAAAAAAGAGCCTGGCTGATGCGGCAATTGCAATTGTTAGAGTACTCCTTTGCCCAAGCTAGGCACGCCTCCTGATCGAATGTTTAATCTTAAACTTGCTTCTTAGGCGCCATTCCTCCAGACCCAACAATCCTGCATTCAGCATAAAGTTTGAACCTTTGGTCAACCTGTAACCTAAGATCATTGCTGACGTGAGTTGTTTTCTACAGATGCCGTGGCCTATGAGACGCCTATTGAGATGGAGGTTACGGACCGGGAGCGACGGTAGATAGAAGCTGGATATTGGAGTGAAAGTCTGAGCAGTGGTCTGTGCTCGGAAAGTGTGCTATTGCCTTTTCACGAGATCAGCCGGTCAACACCTAAGGATTACTGTAAGTCGAACACCGCGCCAAAAGGAGAGTAGAATGAGAAATCGGCCAGCCCCAGCGGTGTCCTGGACCCTAAGCAACAGTAGAACGCGCAAATGCGCCAGAGGAGCCCACTAGAAAGTCCTCTAACAAATTGGCCTAGGCTCATGTTTGTTGAGAATACGTCGTCAAGGTCCGTCAGGGTTGAGGAAGCCAAGCCTTAGGAGATGGTCCTCACGGCGTGCTCTACAACCACACATGGAGCTTCAAATCGAGTGGATGTAAAGTGAACGGAAGCGCTAGACGGGGGTTTGGTCAATTTCGCAGGCTAGGATGCCATTCGTTCATTCGTGCACTACTCCCGAATTGTCGATGGCCCCTAGCAAGCGTAGGGTCTGCTTCCCACCCAAGGTGTCGTTGTTCCGGTAGAGATGGCTGAAGAAGAGGAAGTAGAGGAGGCAGTAGAAGAAGCAGTGGAGTTGCTTGCTTATATTTGGAGCAGAATATGAACACATGGTGCCCAACAAATCTGCGGAGCAGAAGATCTAGGACGACAGCAGCGATTGTCGTCGGATGCGAGATCAAGAAGCCAGAACGCCAAAAGGCAGAGCTCAGGTACAGGTGGAGCAGTACAGTCTAGTCACATCCGAAGCAGCGAATGCGGATGCTTGGGCGAAGATGATGTTGTATCGATTCTCAGGTTTAAGCTCCGAGTGGCTTGATGACAGGAGCGGGCGTTGGTTTTGAGAGGAGGTCGTGGATGCGCAGGTAGAAAAAGGGGAAGTCAGTATGACCTCACCGGTACAGTTCTGTTCTCCGGAGTATAGTGTGCTGATCTTCCTAGGCTAGTTCGGTCGAGCCGACAGTCGATGGGTCTGAAGTTCGAGTGATG
>MU132176.1:308962-320167 GCA_015039395.1 Ceratobasidium sp. AG-I
AGTGCAGCACGGTCCAGACCAGAGGATCAGCCAAGACGATGCTGGCGACAATAACGGAGCTGTGAGTCTAAATTCTCTCATTCCACGCCCAGGTCTGGTGATCCGCACTGATTTATTTACCTGCCAGACATCCGAGGCCGCACCACCCGACAATACATCACCTGAATGGCCAAATCCATTCGCCATAGGACAGGAGAAGCTGGCCGAGTTCTGGCCGGTTTACGTGAAGGAGGCAGATGCGTACGACAAAGAGCTAGCGGAGGGATGGAACAAGTTCAGTACCGACTCCGCCTCTATTCCTATCTCCTCGTACTGACCGTTCGTGATCTGCGGTTTATAGCATGCTGGAAGTGATACTGAGTGAGTCATATCACTGTCAATCGAGACGCACCATACTAACGTTGTACACCAAGTTTTCGTACGTGGACGGGTACCTACTATGTTCATTTGCTAACCCCCAATCTAGGCGGCGCTATTCTCAGCCATTTCTACTGCGTGAGTCTCCTATGTTTATCGCGTCTACCTCGCTAATGTAAATCGTGTACTCTGGTCTCAGGTTCGTGCTTGAGAGCTCCAAAAACCTGAAGCCCGACCCTGCCGAGTCTACCGCCGCTACGCTGCTTCTTATTTCTCAAACCTTATTCGCCATGTCCAATCAACCTACCGTCGTTCCTACTCCTATTGCTCCCGAGCCCACGACTTTCGCCCCTTCCGGATCAGCAGTAGCAGTCAACGTGCTGTGGTTCACCTCACTCATACTCAGTGTCTCTGTGACGCTGATCGCCATGCTAGCGAAGGAGTGGGCGCACCTGTTCATGGTCGGTCGAACAGGAATGCCGATGGAGCAGGCGCGGAAGCGTCAGAAGCGGTTCGAAGGAATGAAAGCATGGAAGATGGCCGGAGTCATTACGGCACTACCAACGCTAATGCACCTGGCACTATGTGAGTCCTGTGTGGTATATTATATTATTCTTACGACCGCTGATTGCGTATGAACGTATAGTTTTGTTTGCTGCGGGGCTCTGTGTGTATCTCTGGGACATCCACAAAGGCGTCGCTGTACCCGTCGTGGTCTTGACGTTGCTGACCGCATCGATCTATGTTGCGGCGCTAGTGTTACCATTGATCTACGATTATTGTCCGTATGCAACTGCGTTGTCCAGGCTGATCAAGCCATACCCTGGGACCTGGTCAAGGAAACGCGAAGATCAGCCCGATCTTAACCTGTCCAGCGACAAAGTGCCAATGGACGTCACCACTAGCCATAGTCTCGCGTGGATGATCTCGAACAGTGAGGTGCCAACGTCTGTGGATCTTGCGCTGCAGGCGATTGCCGGGACTAGCTTCGAAATGTCCACTGAGGCGCTATGGGGCTGCGATGCCTCTTCGGCTATCTATTCGCGTCTGATAATCTGCCTCGGAGATCCTGACGGCGTCAAGTTAGAGCAGCTGAACAGGCTTCCGACATCTAGATCAGTTGCATTTGATTCGATGCTAGCATACGCGCAAGCGTTCAGCCTTATGATAGTAGAGCGTCGAGACAGCGTCACTGCCTACGTGGATCACGGAGCTCCTCTCCAGAATGCATCTGCTCAACTATGTCTATCCGCGGGATTATACAATAGGTTTGATATATTATGATATATCTATGAACGTGATCTCTGACGCAGTCATCCCGAACTTCCCATTTAGTATTTTCCGTACTGAATCATCACATATCAGAGCCATCGGGTGTACCGCTCGCGCTTTGAACCGTCAACTCGGGGGGCATTGGTACACTGATGATTCTAACCACTTACTCGCCGCATCTGAACTCGCCATCATGGCTCTAGAACAGCCAGACGCACCTTCTTCCGGGCTCTTTCTTTCTACTTTGTTCGCTGCACTCTGCTCTGCGGCTGCTTCTTGGAACTCCACAGATCTTTCTTCTGGGCGGTCACAGATACTCCACAACGTGTTCAATATAGTTCCCCTCGCTGATAAAAAGATCCACTTGTCTGATGGATTTGCAAAAGCGCTATGTGTGATTGGACTCGCAATGAACAAAGGATCTACCACACCGCTAGGGCAAGCAGCTACACAGTTCTTTGCCTCTGACAACCAGGAGTTGATCATGCGAAAACATCCCAACGTGTGCATATCATTGGGACTATCCGCACTCGCACATGCGATGGAGTCGGAGCACCTGCTTGACTCTCGGCTGGATTTTTTCTTTAGATTACTCAACTGGCATTCTGTTTATGAAGGGGAGCTAGCTGGGCTTTCCCCGAATTCGTTTGGCAGCGTTGATGTTACGAGATGCATAGCTGAAACAGCTTTTGATTGCCACAAATCTCTGACCGAGCAGGATATCACAATACGGCATCTTGATGAGGTGCTTTGCAGGGTGCTGCAGCTTGGGCGTGAACCGTGGGGTATTCCTATTGTTGCTGGGTTGCTTGAGCACCGAGCCAATGGCGGTCTGCGGTGCAGCTGTGTACGCTTTGTAGCTCAGATGGATTCCCGGGAGACTGGGATAGGAGTTGCGCTGCTGTCTAACGCATTCTCCGCGGCCGTCTGCTTAGTCTATGACTGGGATTCTGTTCCCGATGATGATGTCCTTAGACTCACTCAGCAATTCGAGATTGCTTCAGCAAATGTCGAGCAAGACACCTCAGTTGCTATACACGCGCTACTGCAACGATTGCTTGACAACGACCTATTCCGCCGCCTGCTTATTCTCATGCATCAAACACGATCGACAGGCACTGTGCGACGCTGGCAGGGGATGAGGGTCGGATATGTAGTGCGGTTCTGGGGACAGCACATTATAGACTGGGGCCGGAAGCTGCTGCTGGAGAGTGAGAGCGGCGGCGACATAGAACAGCTACGGAAGGTCTTTGCGAGCGAGGAGCCAATAGAAGATGAGTTTGGAATTATTGTGGAAGGTGCTACGGAGCTAAGGAACCTGCTTTGGCAAGCAATCAGTCAGTAACGTTTCTCCTGCTGGTGCTATCAGTAGCTTACCTTTGGCTTCATAAAGATCGACGAGAAGACCCCAGGGCTACGTTGGGAAGCCGCGTCCCTCACTTTCGTTTGCCTTGGCGGAATGGCCTAACAAGCGATGCACTCGCACCTATTCCAACGGAATCGGTGTGATTTTTCACTGCACAAATTCTTTTGTACCAGATGGTGTGCTCGGTATATGGTGGTAGTCTGTTGCTAGCTCAGTGAGCGCATTCTAGGTTACTGAAGCTGATATATGCATATCTCGGTACTCTCCTTCCTTAACCCAATGTCCATATGTGTAAGGTCGTTGTATTCGAGACACGAACAAGGCCCGCGAATCATGATTTCCTGTTAATCTTTAGGAGCGAATATATTGTCAACAAGGGCATCGGAAGAAGAGCCTGATTGATATAGTTAATTGCTATGGCTAAAGTGGTCATCCGCCCAAGCTAGGCATGCCTCACGACTGAAAGCTCGATCTCGAATTTACCTCTCAGGCGTCATTCCTCCATACCCGACAATCCTGCGTCCCCGATAAAGTGTAGACATTCGTCCGACCTGTAACCTAAGATCTCAATCCCCGACGTGAGTTATATCCCACAGAGGCCGTAGTCTATAAGAGGCTCATTGAGATAGAAATTAAGGACGGGAAGCGACGGTAGGTAAAAAATCGATGTTAAGGTAATTCTTTGGGCAGCGTTCTGTGCTCAGTAATAGAACTATTCCTTTTTCCCAAACCAGTTGGCCACCACGTAAGGATTGATGAAAGTCGAACATTGCACCAAAATGGTGGTAGCACAGAAACTCGGCCATATCCGGTGGTCTCCTAGACCCTAAGCGACAGTAGAATCCGCGCAAGTCCGCTAGAAAGGTCCACTGAGAGGTCCATTCACAAACCGGCCAAGGCTCATCTTTGTTGAAGTACTTCGTCCATACCCATCAGGGTGGAGGAATCCAAGGCTTGAGAGGTGATCCTCACAGCGTACGCTACAGTCATACATGGAGGTTCGAATTGAGTTAACTTGAAGTGAGTGGAAGCGCTAGACGAGCATATGGTCAGTTTGGCAGGCTACGATGCCGTTCATCCATTTTTTCACCCCCCCCCCCGAATCGTCGATAGCCCCTAGCAGGCGTAGAGTCTGCTTCCCACATAAGGCGTCGTTGTTCCGGTAGAGCTGGCATAGGCTGGAAGAAGCAATAGATGTGGCGGTGGAGTTGCTTAGCATATTTAGAGCTGGCTATCAAGGCATGGAGCCTAGCAGAGCAGAAGGTGTAAGACGACAGCGGCGATGCTCGTCGGATACAAGATGAAGAAGCCAGAGGCAGAGCCCAGGTACGGGCGGAGTAGCACAGACTAGTCACGTAAGAAGCAGCGAGTGCGAATGTCTAGTCGAAAGTGGTGTTGAACTAGTTCTCTAGGTTGCGTTCCGAATGGCTTTTCGATAGGAGCAGGCGGCGGTTTCGAGAAGGCAGTGAGCCACCAAGGTAGGAGCAGAGGAAGCCTCTAAGACCTCGTCTACAGCTTTCTGATCTCCGTAGCACGGTATGCTAATTTACCTAGGCTAGTTCGGTCCAATCGACGGTCTGTGGGTCTGAAGTTCAAGTGATGGTGCAGTGGAAACTGGTCTTCGCGTTGTCTCGTCAGATTAGCTGCCTCCCGTTGTCGATCAGGAGCTAGCGTACCTTGTTGCCTTCATTGTGTGCGGTGGTGTTGAACTGGTATGTCCTACCACGGGCTTTGATTCGTGTTATCTCTACGATCCGGTTGTTGCGCGAGTCAAATCTCTAGATCACGCTCACGTAATGACCTACGCCTGACTCAGCAGCTCCAATTTCAGCAGTTGATCAAATGTCAGCCACACAAACAATAACAGAGCCCGCCCGATTCGATCAATCTCATTTGGGCCGAGGCTGAGCTTCTAGTACACGCAGAGCTTTCTAAAAATGCGCGGGTGTGCTATCAAAACTCCCCTTGATTGTTGTGCGTCCACTTGATTTGTTCGCTTGCTTTCTGCCCCAAGGTGAACACGTGGCCGAGATTAGCGCCCCATCATAGTGGCGCGATCCCTGTGTTCCCCCTCTCCACCACCACTACCACCTTTACTCGAACCAGCATGTTACCTAGCAGTAGAAGACGCCGTCGAGCTCAGATGATCGAGAATGAAATCACTGTAGAGGTCACGTCGCCGGAGCCGGCTCCACAAGACACCAGCCACCCTGACAAAATCCCACTGCCTCCCTCGCGAGCTTCCTCCCCAGTCAGCGATACGGTTCGTGTCGTGGAGCCCGCTCCGGGAGATACAGCTTCGCAGCAAGGGTCGATATCTGATCAAAGCCAAGCGCAGCCTGGCCTAGAACGGGGAGTCAGTCAAGAGGATGCTGGCGACGATGACGAACCTGTGAGTCTAGATTCTCTCGTCCTGCGTCCAGGTACAGTGATACGCGCTATTGAGTTTGCTTGGCAGGCACCCGAGGCCGCACCACCCGACGATAACTCACCTGAATGGCCAAATCCATTCGTCATAGGACAGCAGAAGCTGACCGAGTTCTGGCCGGTTTACGTGAAGGAGGCAGATGCGTACGACAAGGAGCTAGCGGAGGGATGGAACAAGTTCAGTACCGACTCCGCCTCTATTTCCGTCTCCTCTTACTGACCGTTCGTGATCTGCGGTTTATAGCATGCTGGAAGTGATACTGAGTGAGTCATATCACTGTCAATCGAGACGCACCATACTAACGTTGTACATCTAGTTTTCGTACGTGGACGGGTGCCTGCTATGTTCATTTGCTAACTCCCACTCTAGGCGGCGCTGTTCTCGGCCATTTCTACTGCGTGCGTCTCCTATGTCTATCTCGTCTACCTTGCTAATGTAAATCGTATACCCTGGTCTCAGGTTCGTGCTCGAGAGCTCCAAAGACCTGAAGCCCGACCCTGCCGAGTCTGCGGCCGCTACGCTACTTCTGATCTCTCAAACCTTGCTCGCCATGTCCAATCAATCTGCCCTCGTTCCTGGTCCTGTTGCTCCCGAGCCCACGACTTTCGTACCTTCTGGATCAGCGGTTGCTGTCAACGTGCTGTGGTTCACCTCGCTCATACTCAGTGTCTCGGTCACGCTGATCGCCATGCTAGCGAAGGAGTGGTCGCACCTGTTCATGGTCGGTCGCACAGGCATGCCGATGGAGCAGGCGCGGAAGCGCCAGAAGCGGTTCGAAGGAATGAAAGCCTGGAAGATGGCCGGAGTCATTACAGCGCTACCGACGCTTATGCACCTGGCACTATGTGAGTCCTCTTTGATCTCTTTGAGCGTTCTTACGAGTGCTGATTGCGTAAGGATTTGTAGTTCTGTTCGCGGCAGGGCTCTGCGTGTATCTCTGGGACATCCACAAAGGCGTCGCTGTGCCTGTGGTGGTCTTGACATTGCTAACCGCATCGATCTATGTTGCGGCGCTGGTTCTTCCGCTGATCTACGACTACTGTCCGTATGCAACTGCGCTGTCCAAGCTGATCAAGCCATTCCCCGGGACCTGGTCAAGGAAACGCGAAGATCAGCCCGATCTTAACCTGTCTAGCGACAAAGTGCCGATGGACGTCATTACTAGCCATAGTCTCGCCTGGATGATCTCGAACAGCGAGGTGCCGAAGTCCGTAGATCTTGCGCTTCAGGCGATTGCTGGGACTAGCTTCGAAATGTCCAATGAGGCACTATGGGACTGCAGTGCGGCTATAACTATTCGTTCGCATCTGAAGATCTGCCTCGGGAATCCTCGCCGCGTCACGTTGGAGCAGCTGAACAGGCTTTTGTCATCCGATTTGACTGCCTTCGCTTCGATGCTAGCATATGCGCAAGCGTTGAACGTCATGGCAATAGAACGTCGAGGCCGGGCCGCTCCTGATCTGGGTGAAGAAGTTCGTCTCCGGAACGCAGTTCATGACTTGCATCACTGCGGGGGTTTATACGAGAGGTTCGATGTAATAGGGTATTGCTATGACGGTGATTTCTGACGCAGCTATCCCAAACTTCCCATTCAGTCTTTGCCGTGCTGCATCACCACACTCCAGAGCCGTTGGATGTGCTGCTCGTGCCATAAACAATCAACTTGCAGGCAATCCGTACAGGGACAGTTCCACCCACTTACTTGCCATATCTGAACTCGTTGTCAAGACTCTAGAACAACCAGACACACCTTCTTCTGGTCTCTTCCTTTCTGCTTTATTTGCTGCCCTCTGCTCTGAGGCTGCTTGTTGGGACGACTCCACAGTGCTCTCTGCTGAGCGGTCACAGATACTCGAACACGTGCTCACCATAGTCCCCCTTGCTTCTAAAAAGGGCTTCTTGCCTGAGGAATTTGCAAAATCACTATGTGTGATTGGACTTGCTATGTACAAAAGATCTACCACACCGCTGGGGCAAGCAGCTACTCAGTTTTTTGCCTCTGACAACCAGGAGTCGATCATGCGAAAACATCCCAACGTGTGCATATCATTGGGACTATCGGCACTCGTACGCGCCATGGAGTCGGAAAGCCTGCTTGACTCTCGATTAGAGTCTCTCGTCATGTTACTCAACTGGCATCTCTTTGACCAAAAGGAGCTAGCTCTGCTTTCTCCAAATCCGTTTGGCAACATTGATATCGTGAGATGCATAGCTGAAACAGCTTTTGATTGCCATCAATCTCTGACCAAGCAAGATGCCGAAACACCGTATCTTGACCAGGTACTTGGCAGAATGATACAGCGGGGACGTGAACCGTGGTGTGCTCCCGTTGTTGCTCAGTTGCTTGAGCGCCAAGCTGGCTATGATCTGAGACTCATCTGTGTGATCTATGTTGCTCAAATGGACGCAGGCGAACTTGGAATAGGGATTGCACTGCTGTCTAACGCATTCTACGAGGCTGTCCGACTAGGAAATGCTAGGGAGAATGTTCTAGATGGAAATGTCCTTTGTCTCACTCAGCACTTTGAGATTGCTTCAGCAAATAGCAAGCAAAACACCTTGGTTGCTATACACGCGCTACTGCAACAATTGCTTGACAGCGACCTATTCTGCCGCCTGCTTATTCTCATGCATCGAACACGATCAACAGGCACTTCGCGACGCTGGCAGGGGATGAAGGTCGGATATGTAGTGCGGTTCTGGGGAGAGCACATTATAGACTGGGGCCGGAAGATGCTGCTAGAGAGTGAGAGCAGCGACGACGTAGAAAAACTACGGGAGGTCTTTGCGAGCGAAGAGGAAATAAAAGATAGGTTTGGACAGGCTCTGGTAGGCGCTACAAACCTAAGGAACTTGCTCTGGCAAGCAATCAGTCAGTAATGCACCTCCTGCTTGTTCTACTTGCAGCTAACCTTAGGCTCCATGAAGATCGACTAGAAGACCCTAGGGCAGTGTTGGGAAGTCGCATCCCCCACTTCATTCGCATGCCTTGGCGGAATAGCCCGACAGGGGACGCACCCGCGCCGACCCCAGCAGAATCAGTGTGATTTTTCACTCCGCAGATTCTTTTGTACCAGATCGCGTGCTCGGTATATGGTGGTAGTCTGTTGCTGGCTCAGTGAGCGCATTCCAGGTTACTGGAGCTGATGTATGCAGATCTCGGTACTCTCATTTCTTAATCCAATGTCCATACGTGCAAAGTGGTTGTAATTGAGACACGGACAAGGCTCGCGAATCATGATTTACTGTTAATTCTTACAAATTCTGCAAAAACTTTCTCCACATGACTAGATAGCACGAGTATGTCATTCAGAATCCAGGCGCGGCCTTAAGCTTCATAGTGGGTTGTGTCGGATGGTAGCATCGCTCGCTGGATTCGTTTGTTTTATGTAACTAAGCACATCCTCACTCCATTGGGATTGACTCAGATGTTGCGGTCAGATACCCAAACCTCAAGCATACGCTCACTACCATCAAAAACAATTTAATATAATCAGTAAATGCGGCCCTCATACGTTAATATATGCATCTCTCCCAAATTTGTTTTGCGGCCGGAATCACATTGATTGCTTCCGTAGCATACAACACCCTCACCAAAGCGCGATGGGTATCAAGCTCATTTCATCCTTCCAACACAATGCTCCCAAATGTGCACCACCGAAACAGGATGATCCAGTTATATAAATACAATGTTGGCGAGTCCGGAGGAATGGACATAACTTCAAAAACGGACATTAGGAATTAGCAAAGATAGTGAGGATCTTGGAGAGTGACTTGTCACCGACACCCAACCAAGAGAGGACCTAGATGTGCTCTTTACGGGAAACATCCTCGCGCTGAGTTATAGTTCTAGACCAGGAAGAACTGCGAGAAACGCAAGGGTGAACCTGAATGCACAAACAGTGGTCGGTCTTGTTGTGTTACTCGTCCGAATATGTTCTTCCTGACCAAGTCGAAGGATCTGGTGGAATGAAAGCGCGCAAACAATGAGCTAGCTCCACAATTCTCTTACTGGAGTTGGTGGGTATCTACGTGATATGCCTGCAATGGTAGGGACAATGGGGTCGCTGACGGGTGTACATATGCGTTGTTCCCAGCATTTGGATTAGCTAACCCACGAAATATAATCGCGGAGAGACTTCCTATAGCTGCATCTCGTGCGAATCCTCGTTCTAGTGGGGCATCGACGGGCGGACTAGCCTGGGTCGAAGATTTTTAGGGTACCATCTTGACAGCGACAGTACTGCTTATGGGTTCGGATTTAGCGGTCCAAATGGTAGAAACCCTCCAGTGGCCAATGATTAGCATATGTTCTCTACTAGCGTTAGACCATTGGATGCATTCAGAGACCGGGAAGAAGATGTCGATCAAGTACCCCAACGCGCACGCCCACACCTTCATGGATAGAATCGGGGGCCTCCCTCGCTCCTATTTCAGCTCACAACCGGCCACGTACCCCTGCAGGATCAACTCTCCCGTCTCCGTGTCGTAGAAACCAACGCATGCCCAAACTGTGGGGACGCCCCCGAGACGGTCGCCCACTACCTGCTCCGCTGTCGCACCTTTGCTGCTGAACGTCACGCACACCTCACGTCTCAAGGCCTAGAGTATCTGAACCTTTCATACCTCTTCTAAGCCCCCGATGCTCTCGCATCGCTGCTCTCGTTCATCAAGGCCACGCGCCGCTTTTCTGGCATGATAGCGTAGAGGTTGTCGGTGGTGTGGATGGCGTCCTTTACTTCCTTTTCTCTTCTCTCACTCTCGCTTTGTGTGTCTCGTCTTGCGCTGCCCCCGTTGGCCCCTCCGTCCCCGTTAGTAGTTTGTGATAATCTAATTAATTCTTGTCATGTAATGTTTCTCGTGCCTCCGTCTCTGCCCGCACACCGTCTCCGTGTAGTGTCACACCATAGGGCGTAGCCACAAACAACAAATATAGATCCGTGATTGGAAAAAGGCATATGTTCTATCATCTCAGAGAAATTAGGTTCCATCAGGACTGAGAGTGAAAACGAAAGTCATTGTTAGTGGTGGTGGCGTTCGTGGCACCTTGAACTAGAGTGACGTAGGGAGCATAGCAGCCACGGGCAAGCGCATGGTCGGCAAAAGCAGTCAACCGCTGCACTCAGTGGGCAATAATCCAGAAAGCAGCACAAGAACAAGGGGCATAGGACCGTTGATGAATCTCGCCGAGAAAGCCAGTTAATGTAGACAGAGGGTACGAGAGGCCGAGCCGTGAAACCGTTTATTTCGAGTGACTTGGCGGCGTGCAGAGGGATAGTTCGCAATAAACCTGAGATCTCAATTGCCGACGTGACTTATACTAGCTCTTGAATGTCTTGCAGCACGTGATCCTTGCTGCAATGCAACGGCCGCAAGCGATGGAATATCTGTATTCATGCCTAGCTGTCGTGACCCTTGTGGGCACGCCCCAGTTTTCTGTATTTTCTACTATTTTTACCAACCTTGTATGATCACTTTCTATGTCACGTGACCTCGGCGCCTATAGCACTGCCGCCTCGGCACGTTCCATGGCTTACGCATCATTACTGATCCTTCTCCAATATCTATGGACTCTTCTTTTCTTCCGTTGCTACGTGACTCACAGTTACGCCTGTTTGTACATACCTGTGCTTGAGAATGTATAAAAGAACAGGCTCAGTGTCTCTGGAAAGCCAGAACACTTTCGCCTTGTCGATTCCCCCAAAGAGTCACAAGTTAGCTGGCTTTATAGCGGCTGTAATCGTCCAAGAGTGCCTTGCCCTTGTTTGTAACCATCCATCCA
>MU132176.1:336183-351051 GCA_015039395.1 Ceratobasidium sp. AG-I
GCTATTTGTGCTACATGGTGCTATGTAGAACTATGTAGCAACTACATGAATTTGGATAACCTAAAGTGCTACAGCTTCTACAGCATCTACATAGTGCTACATAGTACTACGTAGTTTTTTGGTGTTTGCCAGATGGAGCAATGACCTCATTAGTATCAATTTGCAGTGTTCTCAGTATTAGCACTAGGAGTCCAGCAAACTCACATTGGGCTAATTAGAGACCCATGCGCTTATTAGCGCTAATATTTTTATCTATTTTCTCACCGAGAATGCCGGTTCTAAACGGTGCTCCCTATCGGGGGGCATAGCTAATGGAGCTCAAAGCGCTCATTGGCGCTCATTACCGAAAAATAGCCTTCACCGGTTTTGCAGACGGGGTAAAAGAGGATGCATTTCTGGGACTCGTAAGGAGCCCTTATGTACTACTGCAGGTGTACAGGAATAGATATTGGCAAGTCATAGTGCGAGTCATACTGTTCTAAATATAGCACATATCCCAGATACAGCTGGAGTCATATCCTGTATTGACTCATACCTTAGCAACGCATTGTGTAGAGTGATGGTGAAACACATGACCCACAGTATGAGTCATGGACGACTGTAACCATGGTCATGGCGCCATAGTCCTGAGTGGACACTATCACAGCAGCGTGATCAGCAACCCGTCACAGAGTGGCACTCAAGATGGGGCTTGGGTATCACTACGCCCTATAGTAGACATGCTCAGCAACCATTCGGTTGAGCTGACTCACAATTTTGGTTAGGGGGAAATTTTTCCCTCGCAGTATATTGTACATAGAAGTACATTCAAAAAATTGAAGGGACTGAGAGAGTCCTCATAGGTATTATAGGTATTTTCTCAAACAGTACGTGCATGTCACAACCTCTTCTAGATGTTGCAAGAATATGTAGACTGACAATGGCGAACATATCAAGTGGCAGGGACAAGTGAGTAGACGAGTGAGTTAAGCAAAGATATTGGCGAGGACAATAAGACAGCTTAAGCTGAATGGCTGGCAAGTGATAACTAAGTGGCTTGACATCAGAGAAAACCTCTGACTCATGCCTGAGCTTAGAGGTTCTTTTTGGCTCTTTTTGGCTCTTTTTGTCTCAGAAGTGAGCCATGGGCTCTTTTGTTACATTGTAACCCCAGAAATGACAGTTGTTATCATGATGTAACCCCTGTACAGTGTAGATCCTTGAGTAATATACCTAGGAACACTCTAGCTGTCATGTGACCAGTCCACCAGTGGACAACATTTCTTGCCCCGGATTTGGCTGAGTCTGAGCACCTAGGTGTTCATGTCCACACTCCCTGGGGGTAGTTTTAGGTGCTGAATTGATTGGTGCACAAATCAGCAAAAAATATCGGACAGAAAACATTCTTGTACAATATTGCAAATAATATGCTCATTTGACTCAAGACTCTTTAAGCTCTTTGAAGTTGGTATGTACATGTCAAAGAGCCCCAACTCAACGTGCTCAATAAAGAGCTGGGAGGTTCTTTGCTCATTTACTGCTTTAAAGCAGCAAATGAGACACCCTCTTCCTCCTGATGGAGGGCCAGAGATAGAAAAGGGTAAAAGACAAGTGTAGAGCAAGCTGGGTAAACCAGGCTTGCTCAGGCTCAAATATATAGGCAAAGGGCGTATAGCCCGAACAAAACAAGAGTGTACATCAAGTCAGACTTGCACAGCATAAGGCATGTGGCGAGTCATACAAAACGAGGCAGCGTCTGAAGAGCGCGCAGCGTGAGTCAGACAGAGAAAGAAAACACAGCCAACCGAAATGACTCAGGTCATGAGCCACGAGAAAACGTACAAGCCACAAGAATAGGGTGGGTCATGACAGTGCAGTGCTCCTGCATGTACAAGATAGAACAGTTGTGATCATGTAGATTGATGTAGTAGTAGTGAAACATGAGAAAATACATGATAGAAAATTGCATTTATGGACAGCCACCTCTGTGTGAAGTGGATGTACCAAAAATTGGATGAAAACACAAAAACTTCAGGTAGCTATACTGAGCTCCTTTTGTGAATCTTGAGCTCTTTTCTGCACAAAATGCCTCAGCCATCATTCATAGCATTATTTAATTTTGGGGCATAATTGCCCAAAAGTGTCACTTTTTGATATAACTGTCATTTTTAAGTCATTGTACCCTAAAAGGGACACCTCAAAAAGTGCTACACCCAAAATTAGGGACATCCAGTTCATACAGAGCATGTGGTCATGTGACCACAGTCCCTTACATTACAACTCATATTAAAACTTCAGATCAATGATTGATTAAGTCACAGAAACAAGGACTGGGAATACACCCAGGTTGCGTGTCCTTGAAGGTTTGACATGACTCATTCCAGCATTTTGGCAGTCCTGCTCATTCCCGTGCTCTTGCATCCTGGCTTTTTCGCAGCTCCCCCTACTCTCGCACTCCTGCATTCTAGTTTTCTTGCATTCCCACTCATTCTCCTCAGCAAAAACCGGAAATGCTCCCGGTGCTCCGGAGAGCTGCGGAAGCAGGGGGGTGGCTCCCCGATGCTCCCGGCCTCAGGAGCGCTTTGGAGTGCTCAGGAGTACTCCGGAGCCCGGTGCTCCAGTACTCTGAAGCGCTCCGAAGCGCTCCAGACCGCGGGAGCCACCACCCCCCCTTCCGCAGCGCTACGGAGTACCGGAGCGCCAGCATATTTTGCTGACGTCGCATCCCTGCTCTGTTCCCACACATATGCAAGAATCTGCGAGAATCCGGCATTCCCACATACAAGAGTGGAGTGGAGCGCGGGAATGGGTCACATGACCAAAATCCCACATCCAGAAGCGGAAATCCCGCAAATTTCTTGCGCGACATGCTTATTGCTAGATCATGCTAGATATATGCTTGACAGATGGTAGGTTGCTCTACATGGCACTATATGTTGCTATAAATGGAGGGGGTATCTATTTTTCCAAGAATTCCTAGATATGGTATAAACAGATATATTTTACCAACTAGGAATTTGCAGTTTTCCAGATGCAAGCAAATTAGCACAAATTTGCTCTTATTTACCCATTTGCCTATTCTACCAACCCCCCCTCTTTAATTGCTATTATCTGCCCCATTTTCCTCATTTTCCTGGTTTAATTTTCGCAAATTTGCCCAAATTTAACACCCAGGAGTGTAACAAGATGTTAAAGACTCCATTTGCCAATTGAGGGTAAATTTGCACTGAGGTTTTTCTCTGACATTGACTTAAGGAAGATTTTGATGAGGGGTGTCTCCGAGCGCTCCAACTGGTCCGGAGCGCTCATAATGCTCACGGGACATCCCGAACATAGCCCCGGCTATGGAGCCTCTTGAGTGCTTGTTCAACCACAGCGGATTTTGCTGAGTCGGGGGCATCAAGTCTGGCGCTTATTATTACGCACCTCCTGGACGTATTCCACAGGCAACAAAAAAACAGCTCACTAACAGCCCACTCAAGCAAGGTAAGTTTAGTTGGAGAATATGAAACAATAGCTGATTAAACATTATCATAGTTCGGGAGCATTCCAGTCCGTATATCGCAGCTGGCCACCCAAACCCTACTCAGCGCTTCACGAATATCAAGTTCTGAGTTGGATTTCGACATGCGCGGGAGAATCCGAGCGTCTTGTGTATGAACTTTAATGCGCCTAAGTATGTATGCTTGGAGCTCCTTATGAGAAAGCCTATCACAGGGCTGTAGTTTGTACCTCGACCTCCACAAGCAAAGCGCGCTTTCCGGTTGAAAGAGCCAAAGAAACCTTCGGATCTTGAACATAAAAGTCAGTAGGGTCGTTGTTTTTACTAGTCGGACGTACCGAGTTGCTTCGCAGGTCAGGGATACGTAAAGCTGTTGGCAAAGTGTCAGGGAACGTTTTTTTGATGGTTTCAGCCATGGAACTTTTTGCCGCCTCTCGAGAAACATCTCCATTCTTCCTTATTTGTATCAAATCTCGACGAACCCTCTCACGAGTGGCAATCATAATTGCAGCGACGATAATCTCTTCAATAATAGGCATTTTTTCGTCGATTGAGTTCCTGTATCGAATGATGTTTGGGTCAAATTTTCCAGGTAAGATCTCGACCAGGGCGAGATACACTTGATTCGATATTGTTGCCAAGGTCGATTCTGCTACAAGCTGCGAGACCTCCGAAGCGATGAAATCTGCGCATGTAGACCATAGCCGTTCATTGCCTAAAAGGTACCCTGGGTCGGTGGGGGTGTCCCAGCCCTCGAACGACAATAACGCCGAGCTATCGAATGTCTTGAGGTCAATATCGCAATACCACAAGATTGATTTGAAGAAATCTCCTAAAGCCTTGCGCGCCTCATATCCGAGATCGTCGTGCCTATCGCCTAGAGCGAGCTGGACCTCGTTCCTCAGTTTATTAAGTAGCGAAGAGTTGTTTAAGACTAGCCGAATGGCCTTCAGCTGCAGGTGTATGATTGTGTGAAGCTTCGCTTCTAGCAATGGTCGGGTGAAGGAATGTTCGATTATCGTGTGAAGCCCATTGTTAATCGACTCTTCTTGATCGGACAGTTCTAGTAGGCGATTAGGGAACATATCGGCCAGCATGTATGGAACTGTGAAAATGAGGGCATTGGAAAGGTTTTGAGGCAACATTTCCGCAAGTTTCGCGACCATGGCGGCGGTGAAAGTCTCCGACTCAGCTTCGCTCAGTATATGCAAAAAATTGGTAGAATTTGGAATGTCTTCCCAGGCTACCAGGTAGCGCGCAGTGCTCGAAATAATAGCCCATGAGAAGAAGTAACAGTTGTACTGCTGCATTGTATAGCGACTAGCCCTTTCGTCAGTTTGGATAGCAAAGCATATAGCCAGAATGATGGAGAGATCAATAGGTTCGTTGAAATCTAGAACAGCTAAGCATTCCGAAGGGGGATGCTCAGAGGAGTGGTTTAGATCATCTGGGTTGTCCACTTGTTGGACAGTGTCAAACGCCGCTGAGCCCTGCTGCCACAACGTGCCAAGAGCGCTGGGATCTGGCCTACGATCAAAGCGGTGCACTGTGCCGTCGCTAAGCACGACATATACAAACTCGTGAAGAAATGGGCGATCAAGTTCTTTTCTGTGTTCTATCTTCTTGATTTTGAGGAGTTCTTTGTCTCTGTACCAAGAGTCCATGATTTGAGGGAAGCGAAGTGGTACGGCCTGATGCCTGATTCTGCCAAAACTGGCACCACTCATGGCATTTAGAACAGTGCTAGCGCTGGTAGTATGAGATGCCATTGGATGGAGTCGAGTTATGGGAGGGGGGGGGGGACCAGTGAGCGCTTTCGTTTACTACAGCCCTCATCTGCAGCTGTTCGGAAGCTAACTCTAAAGTATTGTTCACATAATTGATTTTAAATTGAACCCGACACATAGGATTTAGATGTGCTGTGTATCGGCATCTGCCGTGAAATCAAGCAATGAGGTTTGATCCTCAGACTTATCGTGCGTGCTTGAAAGTTTGTTCCTGCCAACGCTGACCGGTGGGATAATCGGACCAACAGCGACGCACGCTGAATATCTGCAAGGCCTGTATCTGGCCGGGCAACCGGATCCTTACGGTAGGATACATCGGAGATATTGTTTAGATATCACAAATCCTTAGGAGAGTAGCCACGTATCCATATCCTTGAGAGTAACTCAATGCTCGAGTCGAAGTGCCCGAATACAGCATTGTGGCAATATGAGTAAAGCTTACAAGCTGAGGGACGAGCTGCGATTCCCGTACATGGGACTACATGAGGCACGACAGTCAAAAAGACTATACGTCAGTTGGCGATCACAAGCTTGAGATGTGCTGAATAAGGCCAACTAGCTCCCCGCCATTGGACACCAGGCGCCGCCTGACAGATGAATTAAGTATAAGCCTGAGTCGAGCCGCCAGAGAGTTAGATCATTGGCAAACCATTGCCCTCTTCTTAGTTTGGGCCACGCAAGACCTGCATATTGTTGGTAGCTGATTGGCTGTCTACTCTTGCGTATCCGTTTGGTTAGTGCAATGCAGTGAGATTACGCCGAGGCCCTATCTTATCCCGGCTTGGGGACCTCTTTTCCGGGCTATACTATAGTAAGAAAGTAAGGATAGCTACGTCGTGTATCACGCCAATCCATTTGATCGATTAGCGCGCAGAAACCTTGTTGTAAGACAGCCTTCGATCTTGGCCAGGTAAACAAGAGTACGGGGTGAGGCCTGGGATGAGGTCCCTATCAGCAATACCCCCTTGTTTCAAGGAGCACTACGAATAGCGGGGAGTGTCTCCAAGCGGTCCAACTTGTCCCAGACTATTTGACCTGGTCTCCAGACCTTCCAGATATAGAAATGTTGGTCTACCTGCTCATATACAATCCCATTGGGACGGCCTTTACCAAACTCGCCAGGCAAAGTTCGCCAGGGCTTGATCGCTCAGCCAAAACTGGATTTGCGGGGGAGCGCTTGCGAGCACCTCGGGTTCTCCGTTTGCTCGGTGAGCCTCCGGGGCACAAATCACGGGCTGGGAGCGTCCGAAAAGTCAACGAGGAACGGTCAGAATCATGCATATACAGTACATCACATTGGGACGAGAGCGTGTTGATTTCCACACTCGTGCCTCGCGGCCCTGGGCACTCCGATTCTCCTGAGCAAACCCAATTCTCCTGAGCAAACGTCCTACTTATGCACAGAGGACGGAGAGGCCCGAGAGTGAAAATCAACACGCTCTTATTCCAGTATAGTATTTTAAATCTCGGCTCTAGACACCCAGAATATGATACATCGTACCCAAACAGGAAGGGAACATGCCAGGGGAGCGGAACACTCGCTATTGTGGGTTGTGGGTAATAAATCCCGTGCAACTTTTGGCTAGGCACCTCCTGTGCATATTTTGAAACTATTGCAACAAAATAGCCACGTTTAGGCTATACAGTCGAACCTCTCTGATACGGTTAAGAGGGAGGTTGCAAATGCCGGTTTATCGTGGTCGAGAGGATTTTGTCAACATGTACAAATTGGCCTGCTCTCGCCCGCTTTTGATGAATTTATGAGGTATTTTAGGCAGTTAACGCTCGCTAGCAGCTAATATATAAAGTAGATACTAACCGTGCACCGTATATGTGCTATACTACGCATACACAGCACTAGCTACGGTGTTCGGTGAGCCCAGTGGCACAATTTGCAACGAATTCAGGGACCGAGTAACCTGTAGTTTCCGGCTTTTTATCGTTGATGAGGGGGCCGTATAGGAGGGGATCGACTGTAGGTATCAGTTTGAGCTTCCGCAGGGGAGCAAGCTTCTCAGTAGAATGTGTCAGAGCTCCGGTGCTTCGGAGAGCTGCCGCCAACTGGGCGCTAGAGAGCACGTGGGGGAGCACCGGACTAGCAGGCTCCTGACTGCCCCCTGGCACTCCATGGCAGGGAGCACTGGGGGCAACTCCCCCCCTCTTCCTCCTTCCGAAGCCCTCTGGAGCACCGGGAGTAAAAAAAATCTTTTTCTTTTATTTTTTGCTGAGTTGGCTATGGATCCAAACATCGCAAACAACACGTGTTGGGATGAGCTAATGTGGATATTCACAAGCAAATTCCTGTGTATAGCTGAAAGGATATGTGAGCATCTCTAAATTGCACTCGAACTTCCTCCAATGTGGCTGGTGTCGTTCTAGGGAGTTAGCGGATGAAGCGCCCAAGTTGCTTTTTCCTCGTTTCCTCAGCCATGATTGATTCAATCGCCCCAGCATTTAGACTAAGGAGGTTTTCTCAGAGCGGACTGTATTGTATCTTCCACCACTGCGCAAAATATCTTGCTATTCGAGTGGCCTTTTAACCTTGTAACCTGTCCCGCTCCCTCACCTGGTATCGTAAGCTGTATACCCCTTTAGAACTTACTGAATAATATGCAATGCTATCCCCAACAAAGGTGAATTTCCAGTGGCTAGGCTAATCAAAAACTATAAAATACTGCCGCTTCGCAGCCACCTAGCACCGACAGGCTGTGTTTCTGACCAGAATGTGCTTTGCATCAATGGCAAGCCTAGACTGCAGGTCGGTCTGAACATCCGCGAGCCTATTGCAACTTGTTTCGTATCTCGGAACCAATGTCTTGGTAAAGATATACCCTGCTCCACGTTTGAATTTCGCGCAGATGAGACCTTTGTGCCATTCTTGCGCTTTAAACCTCAGGTCGCAATAGCCAGGTTGCCATTGCCCGCCATGGAATTTTCAGCTTTCAAGAAAACTTTGACCCGCTTGAGGCGAGCGCCTAGTCATTCAAGGCCAAGCAATTCTTCAATCGCCGTTCATGAACCACCACGGCCCAACCTACAACCAGGCGCTGTAATTGAGGCAAATGATCTCATGAACGAACACCATATTGACCTTGGCTTCACGTACTACGATCAGTCCTGGTGAGCAGTCGCAACGAATACATTGGGTTATCTTTGCATACGTATCTGCCCGTAGGGATTATGGAAAAGATGAATGGTTTAATGTGCTTAGAATTCCTGCATCTCATGACCTCACACAACTTAGCCCGATAGTCATTTACAAGAGGCGAGATAGCAGGAGACCTCACAGTAAGCTCTTGATAAGACAAATAGCACCCAGCGTTCAACTCCATTTCATTCTTTAATTTCTGTAGGAGATCATATCTGGATTGCATTGAAAAGCAAGGCGCTGGAGGATTTATTAAGGTAAACCCGCTCAAGCCTTATGCAAATAACGAGCCGGCTGAACCGTGTTCAAAATTCGTAGACCACACTTTCTAGGCCTGCCTGGATTTACGGGATCTCAACCTGGAGTTGATGCTCGACATGTCTATACTCAACGGAAGATCTTGGCAGAAATGGCGGCTCAGCCAACCGATTCATCTAGAAGGCAAGCTTATAAGGAGCTAATTCGCTTGGTGGCTTATATTGAGGAGGAGTTCCGTGATCTCACGATCCGACTTGGGGCTCACGAGCACGAACCGAACCCGCGGATCGAATGGGACATAATTTGGGCGCTATTCAAGAAGGACAGCCTAGTTGAGATCGAAGATGACCTGTCAGCTCAGGGGACCGCATTCAAACTAGAAAACTGGGTTTATGAGGGACGAGAGCGCTCTGAGGCGTATGTGTTTAGGAAATTTCTACGCAGCTTCCAATCTAACATAAACCCTTAGTCATTTTAGAGTTTATGGTCACATCCTTGAATGGACTGGCTCCAGATACGTGGAGACCCTGCTCGAGCGCCATGTTGAGCGTTATGAGGTATGAGGGCGGACACTCACTAGACAACATAAGGTAACGTTGGGTTTGTAGGGTGTGCGACCGATCAACAGCCTGAAAATCAAGCCAATCACTGAAATGAGAAGGATCGAGCTAATGAGTAAGGTACGACACACTTACAATAACATTTGTCTAACTATTGTATAGATCGAGGTAGAAAATATATCATGGTAAGGTGTTTTATGATCAGTGTGGTTATCTACTAATTACTGTTAATTTATTGTGTACTTAGTTGGCGGGTGTACACCATCGCGCATACCGATCAAACATATTATGGCGTGAGTTAGACCAGACCAACAATACGCATATCATGAAAGAAAAGGTACACTGGGTTATTAGCTGTCTAACATGAGCAAGCTGAGGAGATACTGCATGTGACAGGCTCAAGGCCGCGTAATGGTAGATGTTCTGTCATTCCGGCGGTTTATGCCAAACCAGGACGAGTGGGATAGGTAAATAGAAATATCTTAGTAACGAGCGATGTTCCTACCTCTAAAGTATTCTTCCAACTTCAGCGAGGATCTCTCGAGTGACGCTGAAGGGCGCACCGACTGGTTACGTACCATGGACGAAGACAATCCTGACATTTGCCGATTGCCACCAGTAATCCAAGGTTGGTCTTTCGAAGCCAAAAAATGGGGAAGTCTTGTTGTGGAAGATCTTCCGGAAATCCCGTTCGTCTCTTCCGCATTTGAGGGACTTGTTCTGCCAGAAGAAGATAAGAAGGTTGTGCAGGCGTTAGTTGAGGCTCAGGTGAAGCACGGAGATCTTTCTCTCTTTAAGGATGCGATTCCGGGCAAAGGCAATGGGCTTGTGCTCTTGCTTCATGGAAGTCCGGGTACGTGGTTTCTGAAATTCAGGTTCCAATGGCTTATATCCTAGATACCATGATTTTATCCTAAAATGGCCTTTCTTTGAGATTAGGCACAGGAAAGGTGAGTTTGCGATTGAAATAAATAGTTATGAACTTCGATACAGCCAATAATTATGCTACACCAGACCCTAACCGCTGAAGCCATCTCTGAGCATCTCCAGGTTGAAAGCTTTTAATTCACACTTGCGTTCCGCAATCTTACGCTTGCATTATGTAGCGGCCGCTGTATTCGGTTTCCTGCAGTGAATTCGGGGCCAACTTGGAATCAGTGGAAGCTAAGCTCAAGGAGGTCCTTGATGTAAGCGTTGCATTTCAGCTCAATACTTTATATGCTGACAATGTGCAACGCTTTAGATTACTTCGCTCTGGAAGGCAATTGTCTTAATTGATGAGGTACGCATGCAATACACAAGCGGCGATAATCAAGCGCACGACTGACGGGATTTAAGGCCGACATCTTCTTGGAGGCACGCTCTGAAGATTTCGCAAGGAACGCTATCGTTGGGGTATTTTTACGTTTGCTAGAGTATCAGTCGGGGAGTAAGTGTTCTATATTACAGCCGAGTCGGCCCGCGTTTGGACACGATGCTGAGTGAACCAATTACTAGTCGTCATCCTTACAACGAATCGCGTTCGAACTCTGGATCAAGCGTTCCGATCGTAGGTCTTAGTTACCTTCAGATCGAAGAGTGCTGAAATAACCTTAACTATAGACGTATAAGCTTAGCTCTAAAGTACAATGACTTAGACGAAGGGTCTCGTAAAAGATTGTGGGAGCGGGTAAGCTATATGCGTTCTTTTTTCACAAACCCGAGTTAAAGGGTTGTTTTAGTTCTTGAGTCTCGCTGGCGCTACTATACAAGATCCGCAAAACCCTAGTGCACCTTTTGACTTCTCATGTGAAGAGGTTAATAGCTTGTCAAAAAGGGAAGCTAACGGCCGGATAATAAAGCATATAGTACGTGTATCACAAGCACTGGCGATGTACGACGAAGGGCGAATCAATCTAGACTACGTAGGAAACTTTTAAGTGTGCTTGGAGATGGCATTACTGATTTACGTTGCATTGCTAACCTGATAGGTTGCAAATGTATGGAGAAGACTGGATTTACTGGAGGAGGACTTCCCGTCTGAAAGCCTGTCGGCCAAGATAGCTACTACCGATAATGTTCGACCTGAAACTCTTGGTCGAAGTTCTTGATTGATACACGTCCCACATCTAGTTATAACAGCGTGGTTTGCGCTTGCAGCACCTCTAAAATGTAAATATGACAATGAATGCTTCTCGCTCGTTACTGGACCTTCCAACTCTTTACCTCACGTATCTATCTCCCGGAGGACATATGATACTACGACACTATGACAGGTTCCAGTATTTCTCCCAGAATTGTATATCTGGATGTCGAGCATGCAGGTAAAACCGTTTGAAAACTAATTACCGTAGCTAGAAACGTCAGCAAAATATGCTGGCGCTCCGGTACTCCGTAGCGCTGCGGAAGGGGGGGTGGTGGCTCCCGCGGTCTGGAGCGCTTCGGAGCGCTTCAGAGTACCGGAGCACCGGGCTCCGGAGTACTCCTGAGCACTCCAAAGCGCTCCTGAGGCCGGGAGCATCGGGGAGCCACCCCCCTGCTTCCGCAGCTCTCCGGAGCACCGGGAGCATTTCCGGTTTTTGCTGAGAATGGGAACCTGGTTATCCCCCGCTGCTCCCGAACTGAGATTTAATGAGCAACATCTTATGAAATCGGTCTTTGATTTATACTTCTTTTATACAACAAATCGTCCACATAGAATCCAAGTCGCACTAGGGCTCCGTAAGAAACACGTGCAAGCTTACCGGTTTGAAACAAACGTCAGCTGACAGCAAGGGGACCCAGGAAAATAAGCGCCCGCTATGAGGCTGGGGGGAGGGGGTGGGTCAGGTTCGAGACCTTCGCTCGCTTAGAGAGCATTCCTATACCTTTTGTGGTCGGTGGCTGGCCGGTGGAGGTGTGGGGCCAGATCACGTGATAGCCTCCGAGTGTTACACGGGCACGCTCTCGGCGAGCCCGAAGTTACATTAGATAGTCACGACTTGTACTATTTATGGATAATATAATATGTGTGTTACGCGGTGCACGTCCGCCGGCGTAGCTTTGCCGGATGCTGAGTAAAACTTTGCCGAGAGCTGTGTCGGGCGGCGGGATGTTAAAACGGGCGTCGGGGAAGGCGTCGGGGCTTCGAAAACTTGTGCTCGAATCTCGTTTGAAGCTATGTTGACTTATATCTCATCAAATCTTCAACTTACATCCGATATCCTTCTTCTTTGGGCTCAGAGCTGCGATGAACTTGAAGTTGAGAGCTCTCAAGCCTCTGGAGCGACTGGGCGTGCAAAACGATGCTGTTTCTGTGGACATGTAATAAAGCTAGGTGCCGGGTCAGCAGACTACTCGCTGGTAGAACATATGCGCTCAAAAAAATGCAGGAAAGCTCAGCAAACACTAGGGAATCCTATACCTAGCTTGTATTCATGCTCAATCGATTCTCAACTACCAGACACCCATCTGCCCGATCCAGCTGGAGCTCAATCTGATACCGCCCCGACATCGACATCCTACCCTATCCCACCTTATTTACAACAACCTCCACTTTCAATTGAATCACCAAAAAAGCAGTCTTGCCCAGGCGCTCTCGTCGATTACGGAATCTCAATGTTCAGCCACTATCCATGGCAGTTGCATGATACCACACTTTTGGCATCGTCAGCAAAATCCCGCTTGACTCCGGAGCGCGGGTTTTGCTCCGGATGTCATACGAGCTCGATGAGCACGTGATAATCTCCTCCGGAGCGCTCCTGGTGTCTCCAGAGCGGCGAAGCGGCACCTCTGGAGGACTCACGAGTGCTCCAGAGCTTAATCAATTTGTTTATGATTTGCTACCCAATTAATGATTGTTATTGAATCACTTCTTGTGCAGGGAGATCATTTGATTAGGTGATAACGTAGGTAGCTACATATAAGGCAGAACAGCATAATAAAGGACGCAAAATGGAAATAAGATAAGATATAGTAAGCTATATGGGTTGAGGAAGTGGCGAAGGCGGAAGAACTGAGTCCAAGTCAAATATAGATGTGTTGAACAAGTGCATACCACCAATAACATACGACAGAGTAAGCTACATGAGTCGGGGGGCGGTGGGTCAGCCCAGGAATCAACCGAGAAGAAAATAAAGTAACACAATGACGCACTCAATGAGATTTGCCCGAGTCCGAGTCCGAGTCCGAGTCAGACACGGAGCCATTGGGCGAATGCACGTCGTCGTTGTAGCCATCGTCCCCAGCACCACCCGCATCGTCGTCAGCCCTGCCGATTTGGTCAGCCTGCGCCTGGAACTTCTTGATGCGCTTGCTCACGACAGCCTCATCCATGCTCTTGCACTATACTCCACCTGTGGCAGCAGCGCGCTTGGAGCCGCTTGATGTCACCGCCGCCTGTTTCCACCGTTGGATAATGAGCGAGTGGTCGTGTTCCTCGGTGAGTGGTATTTAATTGTGGCTGGCGGGACTTGAAAGAACTGGAATGTGGGAAGGGTGACCGAGGACATTGTTGATCTGTCAGCTTGTTGTGTTCCTGGCGTTTACCGATGAGCTCGTCGTAACCTATCACATAAGAAAGCGCATAAATACCTGCGAGAGTCAGGCAAGTCGAAATGAATACTGGTAAGTCGATAAGGCGACAAATCAGTAGGAAAATGCTGTAAGCTTGTAGAACGTTTTGGGATGAGGGTGTGTCGACATGAGTGTCTACGGGGTCTTGATGCGCACAGGCCAGGTGACGGTAAGTCCGGTACTCTAACTCCCAATCCCTTCACCTCTACCACTCCCACGTCGACACCCTCCCTCGAATCCACCTAACCATTGCCTGCAACTTCCCTAACGCCTACGCACTATAACAGCGACCCTCCTGCCTCGCCACAACCCTAGAACGACCAGCCACGACATGGGATCGCCCACCCCACCTCCGCCACGACCTTCTTTGCCCCGGGGAATCAACTCATAAGATCGAATGTAAGTTTATGGCTATTAGAGCACGATTTCACTACCAATTATTCATCTACACGTCCTCGGCTGCTATAGAACGCTCCTGTGGTCCTGCCACCTGCATTGCAGGTAAGATTGTTCCACCAAACCCGAATCCCATTTGCTAACACCCGCGTTTTACCTGCTTCATATCTCAAAATCTGGAGGGTGCAATCTGCTCCTCACCTACACGTATTCTTATTTTACCTGAATTAGTAGCTAATACTGTTCCCCTTTGCTCTCGTTTATAGCTTTTCCTCCCCTATAGTTGATTCACTTAGTATATGTAAATTATTCTACCAAATATATCATGAATGCTGCCAACCGTACCCACCAAATTAAGTTCTTTATTAGTTCCATATTGAACTGTCAACCAGGAGCCTACAGTGAATGCTCCTGAGTACTGATGAGCCTAAGCAAGGTGCCCCAGAGTGCATATTTTGGTCTCATGAGCAGCCATGAGCACTCATGAGCTGGTATTGTGTGCTCCGGAAAGCTCCGGATAGCATACCTTAACTCCTTGTGCTCCTTCACTCCAGAGCGCTCCAGAGCGCTCCGGAGTCTAGTGGGTTTTTACTGAGATATGGATTTAGCAACATAGACCCCAAAGGGCGTTTCTTTCGTGTACAAAGTCATAAATGTTATGGGGAGTCACCCGGGGGAGGCGTTGCTTGCGAGGCATGCTATCAA
>MU132177.1:18247-37987 GCA_015039395.1 Ceratobasidium sp. AG-I
ACAAATAGTGACTCCCAGGACACGATTACTGCCAGCCAACAGTTCTTTTTCAACAATTTCTATAACCATTTCACTTTCCTCTTGACCTCGTATTGGCGACGTTCAAACCCAACCGAGTTAAATTAGCCCTTTTGGTATGTTCTCTATCCTCCTGACACTTTCGTTGGCTAACAAAAACCCGGGGTCAACATCTAGTGGTCTGATCTTTTGCTCGTTTTTCGGGTGATGAGATTCGATTGCGTGTTGTGTCGGCCGCCTGATTGCGGGCCCGACGTGTGGTTCCACCTCTCGCATTTTTGACCTCTCACCATGTCGACCTCTCACCATGTCGGCCTCTCGCCACCCTATTTCTGTCCACCTTTTCTCTACGATTGTTCTCCCTGCTCTCCCCGAATACTTAGACCTATGTTGACGGACGTTTGTTATCATGTTTGTGTACATCCATCCTATTCCGTTGGCCCCGTTTTGGAACTGTTTGACCTGATGTTTCTCTTTTTAGTTCATCGTTTTCTTTTCTGCTGACTACATACAATATACGATACTATTACATGAACCCTCAATGAATTGACAATGCCACCCGTCGTAAATCGTGTGTTGCACCAACATATAGGTTTGTGTTGGTATGTAATTTGTATGATAGAATTAGCCTGAAGCCTCATTTAAGTTTTACAACGGGATTTTTACACCGGTGTAATAAGTAATTGTAATTTCGCTTAATTAAGCCTAATCACACCCTTATCCATCCCCCCCTAGTAGTTACACCCCCAACTTTTGCTGAGAAAGTCGAGCTGTGCGCATCCAAAATTTGTGTCAAGGTGAGCTGGCCTGCCCCCTTTTGACGCCTCCTTTTAATTCCTCGCTGCTGAACAACAGCACTACGCTCTTGGCTGTCTATTTCCCAGATATTCGGGTTCAGCTCGGGGGAGTAGTTTGGATGCCGTAGCTCAAAGTGCTGGCGAAGGTTATAACGCCAAACTGCTTCTTCACTTGGTCCACAATATGGGCAACGAACCGGTACATTGGTACAAGGTGAGCTCTTGGAGAATTTTTTGGCCGATGAAAGCTGTACCTTCATTAGGTTCTTACACACCGATCTGCTTAGATCAATTCCTTCGGGTGACTTCGAATGAAGGAAAATATAACATTCGTTGTTTGTGCGAAGACAGAACCCACATGGGCTTCGACTTGCTAGCTCATTATCAGTAAGAATGTGAGCCGCATTATGGAGAAGCAGCTTTGGAGCTGTTTTGAGAGGTACACCTGGGCATCGATTGCAACGTTCGTTAGCTGAGACAAAGCGACCGCCATCGCTCTGCTCACATACGAAGCAAAATTTGCCTGATATAAACGGATTAGTGAAGAACGATAAGAGCTTATAGAATGCACATACCTGTTAAAGAGCGATACGGAAACGAGTCTGTTAACATCACATTTGGGAGGTTTGGCAATTCAGTCAATAGCTGTTCAAACAGGCCCGCTGATATTGCTCGAAGCTCGGTACTGCCAAAAACGTAGGTTGAGAGCTGCTCTGTAGGCTCCGTCTCATCTTGAGATACATTCGATCGAGTTTCTGGATTGATGCATTGAATATATCTACAAGGTACCTCGTAGCTTGGTAGCGCGCCACTGGCCTCAAACGATTGGACCCATTGCCAATCTGGCAGTGGAGGCTCACTTGTTGCGATGGGTTGCAGACGCAAGATCTGGTACGTGGCCTTCGCAGCGTCATCTGCCTGCTTATCAAGAGGGATCGCCATCACTCGCTCGCCATGCCATGTTAGACTACTAATATGAACCACAGCAAGAAATATCATGTCCTGGCAGCGAATGAGCGTAGCTGCAGGGTCATCTCGCATAAGAGCGGGTGCACCAAAATCGGATGCATATATGGTATTTTCGGAATGGGGTGTGTTGAACTTGGGGAGACTCCGAATGCGTTTGAGTCGGTCAGTTGAAGTGATCAATGAAAAAGGGTCAGAAAACGATTTCAATATTGATCGTTTATCGACGTAAGACCCATCAACTAGTACATGGGTGGATGTATGCGCTCGCATCTGCTTTTGCTGTGAAAGCTGATGTAATTCAGCAAGAACGTAGTCTTCAAGATCGGGTTGGAAGTCTTCTGTTGTGCGATTGGCTGGGACCATTGCTGGGGGAGTTGATTGACCTTTGGGTGCAGCGTCCTCACCCTCGTCCTCGTCCTCCTCTCCATCTACTAATCCATTGACCAAAATCACCTTCTTCTGTCCAAAAGGACACATTATATCGAATCCACCATCACGTATCATTTCCTCAAACGGCACAGATACTTGCGCTTTCTTAAGCTTTTCTATTGCATGACGCTTTCCAACCTGCCAACAAGTTTGTAGATTCACGTTTGCAACCAACGTATCTCCAGTCCAGGAACTAGGTCCTAAGTGATCAACATAGCGGGACGGGCTACCCAACACCCCTCGTAGGCCAGTATACTTCAGTCTGCGGGAAGGTGGGTTCCAGTCCTTATGTGACTCAAGTAGCTTAGCACATTCAGACGAGGCACTCAGCCTGGATGTCAACTGAAGCTGATCAACATTTGAATCGCTCCCAGTCATTGTGCGCACATGTCCAAAGCCAGCCTCAAGCCTATCTGTCCCAAGTAAGGTGATGTAGAACCTCCCTAGAGGATCGTCGAGCTTTGTCTTGGCAACACAAAAGTAGGCGCATTTAATATAAGTTTGGATGTAGTAGTAGAGTTGAGTGGGCATGAAAGCACCTTTGTTGGCAGCATATAATGCCAGAAGCATATGCGCTGCAGCACTAAGATAAGTAAGCTGCTGCCCAAGCGACATAGAAATATCTGTGATAGGATCAAGCAAGTAGCAGTATAGAGATCCCACTAGGTTTAGTATGCGACGTTTCAATGCAAATGTGGGGCTATCGCAAAGTAATGGATCACGAAGGCATGCCACACCAGCCAGCAATCGAAATGCGAGCGGTACATTTTGTTTGTCGTTCGGGTTCAGGCATGCCGCAGCCGCTGAGGTGGAGAGAAGAGCCGGACCATATACAGAGGATGGCGTTGAAGGGGTTACATGCGTAAGATGTTGTTCAATTATATCAGCCGTAATATGGACACCGTCTATCAATATGCCTTTGGGCCGAATGAGCGTATTGCGGCATCGCTTATCATTGTGCTTTTTGTCTGTGCAAGCAGTAATCTCATCGCTTCCACAGAGTGTGTTGAAAAGCGGCAACCTGGCCAGCAACGAATACAGTGAACCCTCTGGGGCTGGGGAAAGCTCACGAACCAAGGTGACCCCTGCAATGGATTGCCGCCGTCGAGACTCTCCGTCAGTCACAATACAATATATGCGGATTGATGGGTGCTCCGAGCAAACCTTCACTGCTCGGCGGAGTATAGCGGCGTGATCATAAGCATTTTCCCTTTTGCAGCTACCGGATATGGCTACTGGTGGCATAGAGGCGATTTTGGAGTCTCCCGAGAAGGCTCCGACAGCAATGACAGTTGCCTATAAGAAGTTTCAGTTAGTGATGGCCAATCAAGTTCTCAATGAAGCGTACTTACCTCGCTGGCAAGGTGAGCAGTTTCTTCCCGTATCGCTTGAAGTATTGCAGTTGCGTCTTCATATGATGTAAATTCCAATGTGCAATGCTGTGACGTATGCTCACGGCACATCCCCAAAATGAGATTTTGGTCGATGTCAAGGCGTAATGCTTTTTTAATTGCAATTTCGTCGACCATGAGAGTGGCTCCGACACAACGCTTTTCTGGATCATGCGGAAGTGTTGCGCTCAAATTAAATGACATTTCTTCTTCAGTGGGTGGGCCGGCTGAGGACCGTAGCTGAGGGATGGTAGCGTGTCGCTGTACAGTACGTAGATGCGGGAAACTAGAGCTTCGAGTCAAAAGGTTAAGTAGCTGCGCCCCCCCGAAACGAAGCGCTAGGATTGACCTGTCAAACTCGCTCTGTGTGTAGGATTGAGGCGCATATAGTTGGTTTATCGCCCTCTCGATTTTGTCTAAGATTCCCTGAATTCCTACGCCGTTATTAAGCGCTACGGAAACGAGTGCTCCAATGCGTTCGACTTGGCCACTAGCAACTGCCATAAGAAACCTATTAAAATCGTTCAAGTGCGCAGTACGGGATGCTATTGTCCGCCCATGGTTCAATGCTGTTAGCTTCAGGCTATTGATCTGGGCTGCTTGTCGCTGTAAAAGCTCCCTAAGTTGATTTATGGTGAGGTACTTGTGGTTAGTCCTCTCACTGCAGCCGTTAATGGCTCGGTCGCAGATGCCGATAACGACAGGGTCGGATCGTAAATTATTGCATGAAGAGCAGGCACGACTTGAGTAGTGCGGAGCCTGTCGTAAGCAGTGCAGTGATCGTAAATACAGCCGCCCCTCGATGAGCTCAGGCATCCAGTCAAGGGCAAACTCCGCGTGTAGAGCCCACGGATAATCAAGAAATATATTTTGTTGCTTGGATACTGGAAACTCAAAAGCGTAGCAGGGATAGCAATTTGGATTTGGAATGGGAATAGGGAAAGATTGAAGCTATCTTGCTGATCCCAACGGCCTTGCCATCACCAACCACTGTCTGCCGCCTCTACCGTCAGATCAATCGCGATCCCCTGATGTTTCCTTCCCACATGATACGTCCCCTTGTTCCTCCTGTGTGAAATGGGTCCAGCATTGTCGATAGTTTGTTTGTGATGGTAGCTCAGTCAAGGAGGATCGAGAGAGCAGAGTCTCGGGTTGACGCAGTCAGAAGAAGACCATCAAAGGGCTTATCTAAGCACACCCGATCGCTCAGCCCGATCTGAGCCACGTGGACTTAAGGTTCCTCGATCCGGACCGGCGGCATTTATGTACTCCCGCCCACATGTACGCGGGCGAATAACAGCCCCACCGGGTGAGCCTACAGTACAGCGTGCTTACGTCATGAAATTGGGTGTGCCGCAATAGGAGGCGAGCCTGGAATCTCTGAGTACGATCGATCAACGAGGCTAACACATGAGTTGGCACACTGCTGCGTCACGTCCCATAAACTAACGCTACGTCCTTGATTGTTTGTTTCGGGCTTCTGCTTCTGCGCCTTGCATGCTGGGTCTCCACTGCTGGCTTCGGGTCCACATGCGAACATCATTGCCACATTGAACCAGTAGCCTGCGTAGTCCCAGACACTACTATTCCCCCGTTTCGGCGTATTAACTCCTCATCACACAAGCACCCAATCTTGATATTCCAGACGCTACCTGCTTTGGAGACTCATTTGGGTTCGGCGGACGAGGTAAGAGCGATATGTAAAGTTTTTTTGACAGCCTACTAGTCATAGCCGAGGAGAGTTCATGGCGAACCATACTGCCAATCACGCTGGCGCTGAGGTCCACTGCTGCTGTTCAGCCACAACATCCGAAAATACAGCAGCATAGCACATTCATGGATAAAGGGCCCGTTCAGAATCGGAGTAGGATGTTGCGAAACGAAATATCTAGGCGAAGCTATGGTCCCGTGTCATCGCTCTCATGCGAATCCGTATATGGTTTACATATCAAAACACGTATCAGAAGTAGAAATTACACCACAAAACAAGGAGTCAAACATGAGGCAAGGACTAGTGAACATCCAAACAAGTAAAATAAATTATTAACGGGAAGAAACCTCATTATGCTGGTAACACCCTCGCCATCGTTCACCAAGGATAGCCGTGCCAAAATCAAGTGCCAACGAACCAGATTGAGAGATTATACACAGGTTGTTGGGGCGCATCAGAACACCTCGTACGTCGCTCGGAACCCAAACGAGCAGCTCAGAATGACCCGAAGAAACCCATCCGGTTTCGTCAATTTGCCAAACACCGTGCTGATTGGTAGAGCTATGACTGGGTGCGGCCGGGTATTAGACATTATTATTCAGTTTAGTGGTTAGGTGGAATTTGCCTTACCTTTGCTGCGAAGCTTGCGCTCGTGCATTAGGACCACTAGGTGTCTCATCGTTCATCTGGGCCACTTGTGTATCCCAGATCCGTATGGTGTTGTCATCAGAGCCAGAGACAATGCGTGTGCCGTCGTGCGAGTGTGAAACCGAGTTTACCGCACCGGTGTGACCCTTCAGCGGCTCGCCCACCATCTGACCGGTGTGTGCGTCCCAGATCCGTATGGTGTTGTCGTCAGAGCCAGAGACAACGCGTGTACCGTCGTGCGAGTATGAAACCGAGTATACCCTGCTGGTGTGACCCTGAAGCGGCTCACCCACCATCTGACCGGTGTGTGCGTCCCAGATCCGTATGGTGTTGTCTTCAGAGCCAGAGACAATGCGTGTACCGTCGTGTGAGTATGAAACAGAGCGTACCCGATTGGTGTGACCCTTCAGCGGTTCACCCACCATCTGACCGGTGTGTGCGTCCCAGATCCGTATGGTCTTGTCATCAGAGCCAGAGACAATGCGTGTGCCGTCGTGCGAGTATGAAACCGAGTTTACCGCACTGGTGTGTCCCTGAAGCGGCTCGCCCACCATCTGACCGGTGTGTGCGTCCCAGATCCGTATGGTGTTGTCAGATGAGCCAGAGACAATGCGTGTACCGTCGTGCGAGTATGAAACCGACAATACCGCACTGGTGTGACCCTGAAGTGGCTCACCCACCATCTGACCGGTGTGTGCGTCCCAGATCCGTATGGTCTTGTCGGATGAGCCAGAGACAATGCGTGTGCCGTCGTGCGAGTATGAAACCGAGTGTACCCTGCTGGTGTGACCCTGAAGCGGCTCACCAATCATCTGACCGGTGTGTGCATCCCAGATCTGTACGGTGCCGTCCGCAAGACCAGAGACGATATGTGTACTGACACGCGAATACGCAACACACATAACCTCACTCGCAGTCGTGCAAATAGCTAGTGGTGCTCGATCTCTTGTTCTCATTGCCCCTCCTGTTAAGCTTATCAAACTCTTCATTTTTGGGAGGTAGCATGCTGAGATAGGCCTTTGAGATGGCCAAAAGGGTAGCGCCGACAAATATATGTGAGGCGTGCTACGTGACATAGGGCTTGTTGAGAACGCCATTGCAAATCGCCAAGCGTCCACAGCCAGCTCCTTGGCATCTTTTGAGTTTGTGGCCATCTATCAAGACTTCAGGCCCACAGCAATACACGCATAGTACCACCACTAACCTGAAGACATGCTTGTACCTGATGCAGCGCACCGACGCCAGAAGACAGGCACTGCTTAAGATTCATAACCTCCATCCAGAGTAGCAGTCGTAGCGAAAGAAAGTCACACAAACTAGTCACAAGATTTGAGGGAGCTTCTCCAAGCATCAGATGAGGACCCCAGTAGCGGCAGGCATAAAACATCCCGTCTGGGATTGCAGTTTCGACTCTTTGTTTCAAGTCGGTTACGTCCGTGTCAAAGACGTACGACGACTCAAGATCACAAATGTTGAAGGGTGGATTGTGAGCGCCTATGACTTCGAAGCAACGTCGAGCCAGTAAGGAGTGGTGTCCTTGTACCTCGCAACAGAACCTTTCAGAACGGAGTCTATCAAACATGTAGTCGGGGAAGGATTTGTGCAATGTAGTAACAGTGTTGTTGCGCTTCGATAAGTGCAGTACCGAAAGTAATGGCTCTAGCGCCGCTTGCACCGAGTCTGCGCCGAGTCCTAGTAGCTCGGAGATGACATCTATCGTGAGCGGCTCTTGAGCACATAGAACTGTGTGGAGCACCCGTCGCATCTCCTCCTGCTCGGAGTCGTCTAAACCCCCTTCGTCGAAAGCCTCTCGGAGTATATTCCCATACAAAATATTCATCCGGTCCTCGCTACTCTGCGCCGATGTGATAGATCCAGTCAGTACTAGTTTGAGTCTTGCAGCACTTCGAGCAATGCTACCGCCGCTGATATAAAGTGTTACTGTGGCTGCATAGATGAACAGCACACCCGACTGCTGGACGAGGGCTTCGAGATTATCGTCCGACAAGCCCTTGACTTTGAGCTTCAAGTAAGTCCTGATGTCCTCGCTCACAATCGAGCGTTCGATATCGTGAAGATATAAACTTGCAGGAACGTTCCGGTTTGGACCATCTTTCATCTGATCCAGAATCCTCGGCTCTGGACGGCTAGTCACGAAGAACTTGAGAGGCAGTTGCGTGGAGTGCGAAAGAAAGACCCCCAAGATTTGGCAGACGCCACCTTTGTTGTCGCATTCATCCAGGGCATCGATGACTACAACCAGATCCAGGGGTATAGTGTCTTTTGACTTCAGCAGGGGTTCGACGATCAGCTTCTGAAACTGCTCTGGGATCTTGCGAGTGTGGATGTCCGGGTCTTTTTCAATCGCTTTAGAGAGATGGTGTTGGAAAGGACGAGAAAAGCGGGCAAGCTGATACGCGAGAGTAGGTAGGATAAGGTTGACGTCGCGACACTCTTTCACCTGTCGCGAGCAGAAGAAGCTCGCGGCTAGGGCAAGACTACTCTTGAGCTGATCACAGAAGCTGTAGGCGATCGTGGTCTTGCCGGTGCCAGCCATACCATTAAGCCAATAGATATTCTCGCTTTTGCTGTTCTCCGCCCACGCCTTCAGCTTGTCAAGGACCTCTACGCGTGTGCCCGGCATACAGCCGTTTCGACGCAATTTGGTGGTCTCAGGTGGGTCGTAACGTGCTGAGTGAGATGGAGAGAGTCCTTTCAGACGAAGCTCCTGAATATTTGAGGGTTATGGTTCAGTAAGCGACTCCAATGAACAATATACCTCATACCGTTGTCTGTTCATCTACTGTCTTCCATACATTGAGGTTCGCGTTAAGCTACAAATCGTTTAGTACAACCTCAATATCCACCTGAAGTACGCCTACCGAAAACCTCTCGAGTAGGCATTGGATCCGCCGGTAGCACTCCAGTATCGCATCCGGATCTTCCATTGCTTCAGCGATGCGTTCGAGCTTGTTCCTTTCATTCTTTCCCAGTACGAACATGATTTCCTTTTCAATCCCCCTTTGCTAATGATCAGCACAGTACCAGGCATGTTGAGTTTTGAACTTACTTGGCGAGATTCTCAAGGCTGGGCGTCATCGTTGGCGGCGTGGGCCCTCCCAGAAAACCAGTCAGCTCTTTGAATAACGAGTCCAGCTCTTCTCCAAGTTTCTTATAATCCTCGCGTCCTTGGGCTAGCCTCTGACGAAACCAGAAGGTTAGACGCGCAATCACCACGCCAGACCCATTCGAACACACACCTCGTAAATCTCTATGCACCCCAATATCCCGCCGATAGCAGACTTGAGCGGTGGAAATGCATCAGCACTCTGATTCAACAATCCAAACAATGTTTTGAGCCCGGACCAAGCTGTGCTTTTGACGCTTCGCTCGGGACCAGGGGGCATGATCGAGGTAGCCGAAGCGATTTGAATAGACGCGCCGGATTGCACAGCAGGCGAACCCGAAGTATTGTTCTGGGATACTGGTGCGGGAAGATTCGCAGACAGCGTGAGTGGAGAAGCAGGAGCCGACTGGAGGACAGAGGTACGCCCAGTTTGAGACGAAGGATGAGGAGGTGCGAGAAGCCCGCCCGAAACTGATACAGATATCGAGGCAGCGGGCACAGGCGCGCTCGTCGCTCCAGAGTTGTTTATAGACACAGAAGAAGACGCTACGGGCGTGTTGTTAACAGACGGAGTACGAGATATCTTGTCCACGCTGCGTTTTATTTTGCGCTTTATTTTGGTAAACATGATGCTCGTAGTAGAGAGACGGGGGCAGTGGGAGCACAAGGGCAACCAGCAACCTATCTATATGATCTCCAGCGTCCAGGGCTCAGGTGGTAAACGCAACGAGGTATCCACAAGGCAGAAGAGTAGGACAGAGGGTCACCACATCGGGCTCCACCCTGAGCCGAGACTCTGGTACTTGAGCCAAGCGCCAAGAGACACTTGTCTAGGACATTTTCCTCACAGCCTCACACAAGATTTGTTCATAGACACGTACATCTTGCAATTATTACAACCAACTAGTACTGTAGCGTATAGAACCATTAACGAGCGGCAATCCTAAGCCTATTCGGACCGAAAACCAAGAAGAGGGAGGAACATAGGTACGAAGCGAACATAGGGCAATGGGTATGGGAGGAACACAAGCACGGCCTAGAGACATAGAAGAAGTGGATAAGAAAGCTTTGTCACTAGGGTAGCGTCCGCTTCATATCCACATCCAAACAAGAAACAAAACAAGAGGGCCTTCAATTTAGAATCAAAGAGAGGAAGGCGCGAAAAATGATTAGGCGCGCGTGCTCTCTTGATTCAAGACGGCCTCTAGACGTTCCTCGAGTCCTCGTCCCAATCCCTCTCGATCAAACTCTCCACCCACGTCTCCACCTTCACCCTCAGCAGCACCAAGTCCACCTCCACTGGCGCTAGACCCATGTCCGTGCATCCCAGCAACACCAGGAAGATGTCCAGGTGCATCTTGCCCACTCGTAATAGCGCTCAACGGAACAGAAGCAAGAGGAGTCGAAGCAAGAAGGTCATGGTATGACATAAAGCTCAGACGGTTTTGGGCAGCTTCGGCTGCGAGCTGCGGGTTTGATTTGCGAGGTCTCGGACGCGCAGTCGGAAGAGGCGGGGTTGTAGGCGAGAGAGGGCTCGCGGGCGAGAGTGGGGCTGTTCCGCCTGTCGCACCGGTTGCGGGAGAGAGCGCGAGTGAAGGTGCGGGAGAGTGGATAGCCATGTCCGCCGCGGGGGGAGAAGGCGCGGCGGATGGCGTGGTGGGGAACGCGCCGGGCAGTGCGGGGCCAGTTGATTGGCGCTCGGAGAAGGGAGGACGGGAGGTTGGGGAGGGAGAGCGACCTGTTAGGCGAGGGAGAAGTGTGAGTATGACGAAGTATAGGCTGATTACGAGTCATGTAAGGCGTGGTGTGGGGCGCGGTAAGTTGGGGCGCGGTATAGTGGTGGTACGTCATGTTCATCGATTGGGTGCGATCATAGTTGGATCGGCACCGCAATGTACGAGAAAAAACACAGCCTGGAAAATGCGTGTGGATGGGTGGAAGATGGCGCGAGGACTCACTGTGTCCAAAGCGTGAGAGTGGCATGTGCGCAGGCGCTATGACGCTAATGTCCTCTTCAGACCCCAAGTTGAGTGCGTTGATCGCAGAAGACAGGACTGAGGGAACAGCTGCGTCGATTTCATGCGTGATCGCGCGGGATGTGTGATGCGGGTCGCGCAAGGTCGGGTGAGGAGAGGAAAGTTGTTCAATGTCGCGCTCGAAAATTGCGCTAGAGGATGAGTGTCTAAGCAGCAGGAAAGTAATATTAGCTTCCTGGCAAGGGGTGGCGTGGTTCGGTTGGGTGCTTACACGCTAGTAGGGCTGCTTGGGATGGAGTTCGGGGAACGGTTTCCAGCAAGGCGAGAAGTGCTAAGTGCGATGGGGCTGATCACCTGAGAATTAGGCCGCGAAGACCGCCCTGGAGGAGATAGAGTCGAGTGATTGTGGGTAGGGGGCGAGAGCGAGATGCTTGGGTTGCTCGTCATCGACCTAAGCTCGCTCCTTGGCGTACCAGGAGTCGGGACATCTAGATTGGCCGGTGAGCAATAGGCATCTAGTAGCAACTAGCGCACTCACCAGTGGGACGAACGGTGCGGACGGTCATTGTGCTGTTGTGGTGTGCTGGTTGAGTTGCTGTGTGCGGAGACCTCTGCCTTTTTGGCGCTTAAGGCGTCCGTGGGCCGTCTCCGCTTGCGTAATCAGCACAGGGGTGTTTCAATGATCTTTCGCCCCGGTCTTTGTCGCAACAGCCACGTTCCAGCTGCTTTCATAGTTGATTCCCGCCCAGTCAAGCCAACAACGACTGTCGTGAGTCCGCTTGTCAGGCTGTGCCGGAAGGGAACACCGGACCTCTAGCCCTGGCGACCGACGAACCATGTGTCGTCTGCGATTTGCCACCATTCCAATTGTCTGATCCTCCGCATCCGTCGCACTGCCGTCTGGCACTTCAGCTTCAACAAAAGGGACAAGCAGCGTGATCAGTGATGCCCTCTTCCCCCGTGATATGACCCCACACCTCTCGCACTACCTTTCCTTGCTCCTGGCCTCGGTGTTGCTTCCGCTCATTTATCTTGGGATCCGACGATAGGCCTATCACTCCTTAATTACCTCGAGCACGCCGGCCGACCACCGCCACCGACCACGAGCATAGCGTCCCCTTGTCGCTCGCCCCACTAGGTTCCGTCTCCGAGGCGTTTTCCGAAGACATAGAGTTCGCATAGCAAACTTCCGAGGATGCACATCGCTGTAGTCAATATGACTTCAGACTGCGGAGGACGTACGGCGGCTATTATGATATAAATACCATCTCGACGGATATTCCAGCCACGCCACGCAACTGGCATGTCGTCTGCAATGGTGATTACAACATCATATGACACGGTTTCACAGGGTCTAGATGTTCGAACGAGGAGGTTGGATGTGTACCGAGCGCAGCCGGCGGTTGGAGCGTTGTTTCACAGTTAGGTTTCGAGATGGCGGGAACGGCTGCGAACGAGTGCCGGAACTGTCAGCCGACGGCTCGGCTGACGACGTATGTATGACTTGTGTGCGTAAATGTCTGCACCATACCTCAATCCCATTTCTCGTCCGATGCGTTCAATAGCATGTTTCCTAATAAATTAGATGTGAATTGATAAACTAATATATCTTATCAGTTTTTGCGGGGTTGTGATAGTGATCACCGGGCGCTTAGATAAACTGGCACATCTGTCTGGGGCGTTCGTCAGGGTTTCTTTGTTGCACCATCATCTAGAACGCCATGGGTTACTCAAGCTCACTCTCGCAACTATATCTGACGATATCGCAAAATTTAGGTTTGACACAGCTGTATTTCGACAATATCGACCTATCATCCACGGCAAGTCTGCTATCTATGAGTATTCGAACTAGCTACCCAAGTGCTTGTTTCGTTAGAGCATAAGTGAACACGGAGATATCGTCTCTAGCTAGACGCAACTTCATAGGTGTGCGAAAGACTGGAGCTCAAGGCCAGTATTCCTTTTCTCCGTTCAAACTGACGGCTAATCTCAAGCGTTGTAACAAATAAGCCTCACATTAAGGGAAAGCTTGAAAAATGGGTGAGCTGCCAGGCAACATTCGATTGATGACCTGAAAGTGCTGGGAGTGAAATTTCATCTATCAACGAACCTTCTAGGTTACTGTATAAGCCCAAATCGATCCTCTGTGAGGGACGCATCTTTATTCTGTAAGCTTCCATCAGCTTCAGTTTGTAGTCCACTTGTTTGTTCATATAGCATCCGGCGGGTGTTCTGGGCGGTTTAAGCGTACATGGATTTCAAGTGAAGCAACTGGGTTCCATTACCTATTTGTGACCTGCAGCTGATGCATTGATGGCCCCGTAGTACTCAAAGCCATATTGATACGGAAGGAAGGCGCGTAGTTAGGTGGATAAAGATCAAGCAAGAACAAGTAAATGTGCCCATACATGCGTCGAGATATTGCTTAGGATACACTGTTGAGTTCCAACCTTAAGCAGATGCTAGAAACCAGGACATTCATTCTTGAAACCAGGCGGTCGAAGACATGATCCGATGTCCCATATGCAAATTTGCTGCTCCCGCTTAGCGCGTCAATACCAATGTTATCAACTGAATCAAGAAGCGCTATCATTATTATTAAGACCGGAAACTTGAACTTGACAAAATGTATCAGAGGTTCGTTCGACGAATTGTCACCTCTATCGTTGGCTTCCCATCACTGTTCCCGGTCGCCTTGTTTCTCTGTATCAGAATAGTAGCGAATGCATTCACGAGGTTTCCCCCTCCGGCTGCAGCGACACCGGTGTCTGCACCGGCTCCATTGATGCCAGCAGCACTAGCCAACCTAATCTCTAAACCAGATTTAGACGATTCGTTTGATGCTGAAGTCAAAACGCTAGACTAAGTTAGCAAAGGTCAAGTACACGGGCCGGCATACCTCTAAAAGCGCATGAGCAGCCGCGCCTCGGATAGACGTCAGAATATGATTACCTAGCGCAGGTGGTAGAGGCGGTGGACGAGGCACGCTGGACAGATAAGGAGATGCGCTTATTGGGGAAGGAGGCGTGGGGGAGCTAATTCTTTTTTCGGAGTTGCGTGTAGGCGCGTTTCAGGGTACGGCGAGATGTAACCGAAGGCAGCATATGATTTGGGATTAGCTAGTGGATTGCTATTCCAAAGCTTCAGAACTACGTGCGAGTAGGTTGGAGAAAGGGAAGTGGTGATGACTTACCCCAAAATATTACTATGCTTCGGATATTTCTTCATTCCCTGCACCTTGTTCTCGTCATTTTTGACGCCGTACGGCCCTAAGCTATCCAATAGTGCCTGTAATGAGGATTCGAAGCTGGTACTAGGGAAACTCATCGGTAGAGACGTAGGTCATGTGTGTGGTATGTTTGCATATAGTCGGCCAGGATATTTGTGGCTTGTCGAACGAGTGTTTCATGGACCTTGTAGGTTGGAACCTGAGCAGCGTTGCGAGTATGGCAGGCTCAGACCGCCATTAGGTTATGTGAGGCGAATTCGGAGGGAAATGGAGTGATTTTCAATGACAAGAAAGCATGTGTGAGGGCAATAATAGGCTTTCATGAAGGTAGCTGGTTTCATATCGAGGTGGTTTTGTATGTTGTCGCAGCCTCGGTCACGTCTGGAGACGGAGGATCGCATCAGGGTTTCCTGGAAATTGAATATATATCGAGCTCGTGAGCATTCATCTATACGAACCCCTGGGATAGGCGTAATCGCAAGGTATGAATTAATTCCGCTGGCGCAAACAAGACACTTACATCTCTTGCAAAAGAATGATGACGAAAGAATGAACTATTCTGCGTGTACGGGACCTACCCGCACATGTCGTGCTCCCACACAATCCCTATTGCCTTATATTTTCTTTTTTGGATCAAGTATATTTTTGATCGTTTTGAGGCTACGCCCTATGTTGCGGCCCTCCCTATTGCTCAAATTCGATTTAAGCGTCTAAACAGTCACCTCGCCTGCTTGGAACAATACATTGAGCACATCAGCTTACATGCGAGTCGACAACCTTGCATTACAATTCTCCGCGGCACCCGGGATTCCGGAGCATGCCCATTTGTTTGGAGGCGGATAGCGAAACGGCCCTTCGCAAGGGTCGTGATATGGATCTTGGTTGGAGCGCAGGGATTGTGTAGCTAGTCGTAGCTTTGTCAAATACCGAGGTGGTTGTCGAGGACTGCATCAGCTCGTGGAAGGGTCTGAGAATAATGAGCCAAGCGCCGTTGGCATGTTCGGCTAACTCCGTCGGTCCCAGGGGTCTCAATTACTCGACCCTGAACACGTGCATTTGTAGGTCCTTGAGGATAACTCGTTGCTCTTGTCCCCTCGACACCGAGCGCTCAAGATCATATATATATCCGGCCTATCATCGCACTCTTTCTTCCCTCCTCTCCTCTTATACAGACGCGATGCTTGAAAAGATCAAACGGAAAGCAAAGGAAAAAGGACGCCACTATGCGAACAAGCTGCTTGGACCTCCATCCTTTGAACGTCTAACTGCGGAATCGTCTTCTGTTTCGATAGGCGATACTGCGGCGACAAATATCCCTGTGCCCACCCCCGTACTCGTAGAATCAGTATCGGATCCAGACGCACTCGCACCTCCTGGTGCTTCGCCCCAAGTCGTGTCCATTTCTGCCTCCCAACCGACTATCGCTAGTCCCGCCCTACCTTCCACACACATCCCGCTACCGGCATCCCAGACAAATGACTCGGGTCCGTCTGCAGCGCGGGATCGTGCGCCTATCAGAGCCACCTCGTTGGGTTCGATCATGTCTCCTGGTGCTGAGCGAAGCGCCAAAAGCACGACCTGGTCTGGGCTCAAAACGTTGCTCGATCTGCTAAACGTATGCTCCGATGCGTTTGGGCCCTTTAAGTCTGCAGTCGGCGGGATATCAAAACTCATCGATATCTACGATGTGAGTGTCAGAACTTGTCTCATACAGCAACTTCCCCTCTGACATCTTGATCTGCTCAGGCGAAAGCCGAAGCGGGTAAACGTTACAAAGAGCTCCATAGCGAACTAGATGAGCTATTTCGGGACCTGTCTGGCTATCTTGAGGAGTCTATGCCGCCAGCGATGAAATCCAGCCTCGACCGTTTGACTAGGTAGGCCAACAGACCAAGCTGTGAACGTACTGTGCTGATTTTAAACAAAGAGGTATTGAACGGAAAGTCGGGTTCGTGCAGGGGAAAGAGGACAGGAGCTGGATCAAAGGTGCTGCCGAAGCGATGGAAGATGCAGATGAGATACTCGAGTGCTACCGCCAAATCCAAAGACTCTTCGAGAGGTTTTTGGTAAGTACAATTTAGGCGCTTCTTGCTGTTGCACTAAATGTTGTATAGATCGACGCGAGTGTTAGTACCTGGAAGATTGTGTATGAACAGGCAACGGTACGGTCGTTTTGCTCAAGAGAGCGTCTTGCTAAACAAAGCGACCTAATGATCAGGAGCGTCGTCTGGAAAAACTCTCACCATCTCTGGCGGCACAGTATGGCTCGGCTGAGTCGACAGACCTACGTCGAAATGCGTGTACATCGGGTACGCGTGTGGATGTTCTCGAGAAGCTGAAGGCATGGGCGGAGACCGAGGGAAGCGAAAGGATTTATTGGCTGAATGGCATGGCCGGCACCGGCAAGACCACGATCGCGTTCAGTCTCTGTGATCAACTTGACAGCAGTGCAACGCTGTCCGCAAGCTTCTTCTGCTCGCGACAACTAGAAACCTGTCGGAATGCCAACCTCATCATGCCTACGCTTGCATATCAACTTGCTCGTTTTTCTCATCCTTTCCGGTACTATCTTTCCAAAGTGCTCGAGCACAACCCGGATACCCCCAGCCTCAACATCTCAAAGCAATTCCAGAAGCTGATCTTTGAGCCACTTCTAAAGACAGAAGAGATGATACTCCCTGGTCTGGTGGTGGTCATCGATGCCCTGGATGAATGTGGCAACAAGGGTGGCGTCGGCCAGATCCTGGAAACGCTGATCTCCCATGCTTCAAAGCTACCGATGAAGTTCTTTGTGGCGAGCCGTCCTGAACCGTGGATCCTTGACCCGATGCAGGTTCAACGAGGCAGAGGCGTTTCCGCGGAACTGCGTCTGCACGAACTCGATGAAACTATCGTGCAGGAGGACATAAGGAAATATTTGAAGGGTAACTTGGAGCCTGCTATGCTGACGGACGACGATCTCGAAAGGCTTGTTCAGCAATCCGGTATCCTATTCATCTATGCAGCTACTGTAGTGCGCTACATCGGAGAAAATAACTTCTCCCGGAGTGCCAAGCGACTCAAACTCGTACTTGCTGCTTCTCCTACTTCAGAACGAGGCAGTGATCATATGATCGGTGTTCTGTACACAGGGATACTCCAAGCGGCATTCGACGATACGCGAGATCGTTCCGATCGAGAAGAGATGACCCGTGTACTTCACACCATCATGTGTGCTCAAGAGCCACTGACGATAAGTGTCATTGCCGTTCTATTGGGACTCGACAACGCCTCCGTACAAGCCGCGATATCACCTTTACGCTCGGTACTTAATCTATCAGAGCCGAGTGGGGTTGTTACAACGTTGCACAAATCCTTCCCCGACTATATGTTCGACAAGACTCGTTCCGAAAAGTTCTACTGCGATGCTCGGAACCACAATGCACTACTTGCTCAGCGATGCTTCGATCTCATTGGGGCTCAAACCCCGCCGTTTAACATCTGTAGTCTTGAGTCATCGTATTTGTTCGATAAGGATATACCCAATATTGAAGACAGAATCGAAAACGCAATCTCGAAAGAGATGTTCTACGCTTGCCAACACTGGAGTGCCCATCTAAGGCTTGCGGATGTCTCGTCAGAACTTTTTGATGTTTTGTATGGGATTCTTTCTGTGCGATTACTGTTATGGATGGAGGTTATGAACCTGAAGGAACGTATCTCCGCCGGTGTCGAGGCCCTGGATCGACTACAAGCCTGGCTTCAGGTGGGCGATTAGCAAATATTCATGTGATCGGGCTTCTAACATATAAATAGGTTGACAGCAGCTCAGATAATCTTCGTGAGCTTGCTCGAGACGCTTGGATGTTTGCCTCGACATTCTCGAAGAGCCCGATGTCACGCAGTACACCACACATATATGTGTCCGCACTGCCCTTTTGGCCAGATCACAGACCAGTTTCAAAGTACTACCTCCTAAAAATGCAAGGGACGGCAAGAATGACCGGAACGGCAATAGAGAGTCAGAAGTCAGAATCACTGATGGTTGGTGTCGCCCCGAGTCAATTGCAGTGTGTGGTGTACTCTTTTGATAACAAACACGTCATCTCTGGCTGGGACGACGGCACCATACGTATCTGGAATGCACACACCGGCGAGATGGTGGGTCAGCCTCTTCTGGGTCATACCGGCTGGGTAGGCTCGGTTGCGTGCTCGCGTGACGGCAGACACATTGTTTCTGGTGCTTTTGATACGACCATATGGATATGGGACGCACGCACCGGCCAGATGTTGGGTGAGCCACTCAAGGGTCACACAGGACCGATAGGCTCAGTTGGGTACTCGCATGACAACACGCGTATCGTCTCTGGCTCATATGACACCACAGTACGGATCTGGGATGCACACACGTGCCAGATGGTGGGCGAGCCGCTAAAGGGCCACTCCGGTGACGTGTACTCGGTTTCGTACTCGCACGACAGTACACGCATTGTCTCTGGCTCTGAGGACAACACCTTACGGATCTGGGACGCACACACCGGTCAGATGCTCGGTGACCCGCTTCAGGGTCACACTGGTTGGGTATTGTCGGTTTCATACTCGCACGACGGTACACGCATTGTCTCTGGCTCCAACGACAACACCATACGGATCTGGGATGCACACACCGGTCAGATGGTGGGTGAGCCGCTTGAGGGTCACACCGGTGCGGTATTCTCGGTTTCATACTCGCACGACGATACACGGATTGTCTCTGGCTCTAATGACAAGACCATACGTATCTGGGATGCACATACTCGTCAGATGATGGGTATGCCACTAGAAGGTCACATCAGTGGTGTAGTCTCGATTGGGTACTCGCATGACAGCACACTAATCGTCTCTGGCTCTGACGACGAGTTTATACGGATCTGGGATGCGCGTACTGAACAAGTTGCAGATAGGACACTCGATCCATATTCTGCATCCAGAACATCTGTGAATCAAATAGCCCGATTGGGTCAGCTGGCTTCAGACACTCTTCTTCCATTCACTTGCATGTCGCCCGATCGCCCCACCGCCAGTTTACATGCTGACTGGACAATGGACGATGATGGATGGGTGCTTGATCATTCGCAGTTGCTCATATGGGTTCCACCAGAATTGCGTGGTTACCTCTTACGTCCCCGCAATCTGCTTGTAATTTCCGCACGTGGCTCGTTGGCCCTGGACTTCAGCAATGCTCGGATTGGGGAGGATTGGCATCAATGTTATCGTAACGAACCCGCTTTGAACGTACAATGATTTTTCGATTTTTGGTTTTTGCCTAGTTGCTTTCGCGTTTTTTTTTGAATGTCAATATTTCAACGGATTCATTATTGTACCATGGTTTGCCATTCCATATAGGATACCAATGCGTCTCCCAGCATAGAAACAAAACTCCAGATAATATTGACATATTGAAGAACAGATCAAAACATTACAACA
>MU132177.1:38060-72729 GCA_015039395.1 Ceratobasidium sp. AG-I
ATTCTAGATGGGCATATCGTTGGGTGGCTAGGGCTGGACAGCGGAGGAGGAAGTGTGCCACGGTGTCCGGGGCCGAGTCGCACCGCTCGCAGGTAGGTGAGTTCACGAGTTGTAAGCGATGCAGGTGCTGACGGAGCTGGACATGGCCCGAGATCAGGCGGAAGAGGAGGGTCGCTCTGGATCGGGGGAGACCCCGAATATGGGCTAAGAAATCGGTCGGCGAGAGGTGTGGGTAACGTGCGTGGAATTTTCTCCCGGCGTCCGACGATTTCCAGTGGGCTTTGGCTAGCTCGAGGTTCTTGAGTTTTATGAGCCGTTTGAGTGTGGTAGGGTTTCTGGGTGGGCGGTAAGGCGAGAGCGAGTGGGGTATGGATTCTGGTGGGTAGTGTTTTCCCCTCGCCGCTGCCTTCGACTCCGCATCGGCCAAGTCTCCTCCTCTGATATTCGCGTGCCCGGGGCACCATAGAAGGTTTACTGTTGTCCCTCCAGCCTTGGATCTAACTCGTTTGAGGGCACGTCGCACCGACTTGAGAAGAGCTTGAGTGGCCCCAGTCGTTGTCCCTCGGATGCAGGAGATCGCTGCTTGCGAGTCTGTGAAGATTGTTGCATCGTCTACGTCTTGGGTGGTCTCGATGAGGTGGGCGGCTAGCAAGATTCCCGCAAGTTCGGCATCCAGCGTGGAGTGTTCCCCTTCGTCCCCTATCCTCTTCCCTGCTGCCTTAACCATCCTTCCATCTATCATCATCACGGCTGCGGCTCCTACCCCGTCCTTTCCTGCCGCTCCGTCGGCGTACAACTGGAGGTGAGAGTCGTCTGTAGCTACATTCATAACGGCATTAGCTCTACTAGGGAAATCACTATACGAAGCAAGAGGAATGGGACGGCGATTTAGAGGCCATTTTTCGAAATCAGACGGGCGACAGTCCGTGAACTGGAGGATGAGCTGGAGCGGAGGGATATGGGCTTTGCGACCCTTTGAGCATTTCTGCACGGCTTTGAATAACGGGTGCTCCGGTGGGGATGAGGCTAGGCGAATGGCGGCCCGTTGGCACGCCTCGTTCATGAGTAAGTGCATCGGCAGGAGGCCAGCGTGGGCATCAAGTGAGGAGATTGGAGTGGATCGCATGGCCCCGAGAATGGCCCGGGCTGCGGTACTTTGGATCCGTGCGAGTCGGTTGGCGAATCCTACTGACCCTGTGCTACGGGCGTCGTTGGTGGTGCTGATCGTGACGGGTGCAAACCATACGTCGGCTGCGTAGGTGAATCGAGGGACTGCAATACTCTGGTAGAGCCGTCTGGTGACTTTGGCTGGAGCCCCGTAGGACATCCGAGCAATCCTGCTCAGTTGAGTTGTCCAGAGCAACCCTTTGGCTAGCGCCGCATTGCATTGTTCCTTCCACCGTAGGCCTTGATCGATTGCGACCCCGAGGAGAGTGTGAGCTGGGACTGGTTTGATGATCTGATTGCCAATTGTGAGGCTGGGTCGCTCGATGTTTGTCTTGCGCGAGAAGTCGACGCATGCCGTTTTGTCTAGTTCGAAAGTAGAATTGTGAGTACGTGACCATTCCAACGCGCCCCCCTCCCTCGTCATCATGTCCTTCAGTCGTTGGTGTGTCTCGTCAAAGGACTTCCCCCACGTCACAAATGTAATGTCATCTATATAAGCAATGCAGAGCTCGTTAGCCTTTTTCTCGGGAATGTTCACCAGGGGACTGTTGTATAGGAGGTAGAAAATGACCGAGAGAGGGCACCCTTGGTCAATCCCATTTCGCACGGGTAAGGCCTCTGACTCGTAGTCATCAAATGCCAGGCATGTTGATCTCCCCTCTAGCTTTGCCAGCATCCACTTGACATACACCTCTGGGACGCCAGTGGTCCTCATATTCTCGGCTAGTCGGGATGGGTCGGCATGCGGGAACGCTCCCTTGACGTCTAGGAAGAGTGCTGACGCCACCTCGCCTCTAGCCCACGCGTCCTTCACCGTTTTTGCTAGTAAGTGTAGTGCATCCGACGTGGTACGACCAGCTCTGCCTCCGAAATGGTGTTTCGGGATCCACTCGTTGTCCTCGGCGAGTTTGTTGAGTCGTTTGGCTACACAGGAAGATAAAATTTTGCTGGAGACATTTAGTAGAGCAATCGGCCGATAGGCCTTGGCTACCGAGTAGCTAGGCTTTCCACCTTTTCGTAGGACTGCAGTGCGAGAGTGTTTCCACTCACTTGGATAGATCCCTAGTCGCAATGTGGCTCGGAAAACTGGGAGGAGGTGAGGAGTGAGGAGATCGACTCCCTGGATGTAGACGCAGGCTGGGAGACCATCGGGGCCTGGCGCTTTGTTCGGTTTCATGTTGAAGATTGCTTCTCGGATGTCTTTGGAAAGTAGTTCGGGGAGGTCAGGAACAGCTGGGCGGGTGTTGATGCATGTTTGGTCTGGTGGCATACGCGGCGGGGGTTCGGGGAAGAAGGCTTCCAGGAGGATTTTGCTCTTAGTCTCGTTGTCGCTCGCCTGGGCAGCTTCTCCGTCCGCTTGTGTGTAGTTAAGATTGGGGACTCTAGCTCGACCCCCATCCGCATGTTCGCTTTTGAGGTAGCTGGCGGCCTTCCACATGGTGTCGTCGTCAAGGTCTTCTAGGAACCGTTCCCAGTGAAGCTGGCGGGCGTCCTTGATCGCCTGGCTGTAGAGGTTACGTTGCGTCTTGAATTGTGCGTGGACTGAATGGTTCTGATCCCACCGTACCCGGAAAGACTGGGCCGCCAGGCTGCGGACCTCTCGTCTGTGCGCCTTGAGCTCTTTTGTCCACCATCGTTTTGAGCGGATGTCGAGGGTGAGTGTTGGGATGGAGTCCTTTACGGCTTGACTGATGGCAGTCCTAATTGCTGACACCCTGTCGTCTAGTTCGGCTTGGGTCTTGACGAGCTGAAGGCCAGGGAGAGAGGCAAGGAGCTCCTTCAGGCGAGATCGGTAGAGGTGCCAGTCGGCTTTGGCAAAGTTTGGGCGAGGGGTGTGGCAGGCTTGCAGCGGTGTGACATCCAGGACTGTAGCAATTGGCAGGTGGTCCGTGCAAGGAGGACGCGTCTCCGGACAGGTGCTGCAGGAGATTAGAGATTCTGCAAGGGGGGATGAGATGAATACATTGTCGGGTCTGGTGTAATTTTTTGAGGACGTGGATTGAAGCGTTGGTAAGTCCTTCGGGAGCGCCATTGAGAGGTCGTGCTCGCCAATCAGGTCTAGGAGGGGCTGGGCGAGGTCCAGGGCGGCATTTGTGAAGAGGTGGGAGTTTCTTTCTTCGTCCCAAGACGGGTGATGACGGTTAAAATCTCCGAGCAGGATGCAATACTCACCTTGCTTGACGGTCTTTAGGAGCATTTGCAGATGGGGTATAGTGGAGTTGCCCTCACACGGGTTATACGCGTTGATGACAAGGATGTTCCCTTGCGGGGTTTTGACCTTCACGGCGGCTACGTCAGGCGACGGACAGTCTATTTGTTCCCAGATGTTAGTAGATAGAGCAGGGTTAATTGCAATGAACGCGCGCGAGCGTGCCGAATCTTTGTGAAAATGCTGAGTTGGATATACTGGCCGCCACCCAACGGGAGGTCGGGAGGCTTTGAGATGGTCGAGATAAGGTTCTTGGATTGCAAGTAGGGACGATTCGAGAGAGGATGGGTCGTGTGAGAAGGCAGTTTGTGCCTCGTTCGACTTGTTCACGTTTAGTTGCCATATTGTTAAATGTTTCTTTTCGGCCGGTGCTTCAGGTGCATTATTCATCGGACTGTGGTGCTGGATGACACTGTGGATACGGAGGCACTGCGTGTGCGGGGATGTGGGGAGGACGGTCGGAGCCTGGTCCTTTCACTGATGTCAGGGTACGAGGGCGAGTACCTGTTCATAATGTTGAAAGGAGCAATGGGGTAGAGGGGGTGGACCGCGCGAGGTACCTGCACCGGGAACGCAAGTGGAGAGGCTGGGCGCATGGGCAGGGAGGCAGGGGCTGGTGGGAGGGATGGGCGGAAGCCAGCTTGCATAATCCCAAAATCAGGGCCATATTGGATGTGGGGGATGTGTGGAGGGGTGGCTCGTCCATTGCCTTGCATCGGGACGACATCTGACCAGCCAATTGGCTCGGAGACTGAGGCTGGGGCAGGGACGGGAGTCGGGATCCGGATTTCTCTCTCCTGCGAGTCGCTTCCATGCCTGCGATTGCTGCGGAAGTAGTCTTGGATGTGCTGGCGTGGCGGGCGGGGGGCAGGATCCAGTTGCATCCTGTCTGCTAGGGTCTCTCGCTGGGAGTAAACAATTGGACGGGGGGGTGGGGCCTGAGCACGGGGGTCGTATGAGGTGTTATAGAAACGACTTCTGTTTTCCGGGCGTAATTGGTTGAACTGTGTGCACTGCTGTCGGAATGTGGGGCAGGCCCTGTCGTACGAGCAATGTTGATCAGTCTTGCAGCTTACACAGTACTTAGCTTCGCGGTTGTCGCAGGCTGCAGACCGGTGGCCCGCTCCACATTGACTACAAATATCCCCAAGCCCCTTGCATTTTGCCGCTTTGTGACCGTAGAGCTGGCACTTGAGGCAACGAGTGGGCTCCAGTGTAACCTTCTTGAAGACAACCCGGGCGTAGTCTAGTTGTCCGCCTTCTGTAATGAGTCGATCGGCAAGCTCTTGCGAGCGTAGCTCGAGTCGAACCACTGCTTGACGTTGTTCTGGTGCGCGGCGGTGCACTGCTTTCATCCACCTGGCCGACAGGATGTCTCCCGGGTTGAGTTGGTTTTCCTGTTCTAGGGCGCGTAGCGCATCTTCGTCTTCTGGGCAAAAGGTAACAGGGGCACAGTGGAGTAGGACGGGTGCACCCTGTCCTCTGCAGCACACGCCTCCGAAACTCTTCTCGAACTCCAAAGCCACTCGGGCATCGCTGAGGTAAGCCGCCTGTGTGCGGTCGCCCATTTCATAGCGAATCCCTCCGCGGGCTAGACGGGTTGCAGTTTTGAAGACAATGCGAGGACGGTGCTCGCGTCCCTGTTCCTTCACGAAATCAGTTGTTAGTAACACGTTCCAGCAGGCCTCCCATGCCTCATCTGCCTTCTGGACTAGCTCTCGCGGGTTTTTGCCGTTCAGGATGTCGATAACATCTGGTGAGGTGGGCTCGATTAGTAGCCAGCAGCCTTCCGTTTGCAGGCGCTTCGTAGTGTCGGCGTTCTGTTTGGCTGTCGGGGGTCGGGGTCGCATTTGTGGGCCGGCAGGGTCGCTATCGGGGGAGCCAGTGACTGCTCTAGGTCCTTTGTTGCCAGCTCGGGGAGGGACGGTTTCCCACTGTTCACGCATCGTGATCATGGTCTTCTGAGAGTCGATTGCCGCCTCTTCCGCTGCTGTGGCGCTTGTCCCGGACTTCTCTACCGCAGTGGCGAGCAATTCGATCTTCTTCTCGAGTTCTGCTAATTTGGGTGAGTGGTCGGGCGGATTAGAACCCTCACCTAACAGTGTGACTTGCTCTGCAAGTCCTTCCACCTTCTCGGCGAGCCCAATCAATGACTTGTTGAGGTTATAACCTAGTTCTACAGCGTCTGGCATTAGTACGACAACAGCCATAAGGAGGGAAGCGGTGGTAGTGGAGATCTCCGCACGGGCGCAGAACTGAGTGAGGAGGTTGCACAGGATGGAAGGGGTGATGGGGTCTGATGAGTTGTCGAGGTACTTCTGGCCAGTCAATAGGCGCTTTGCAGCAGCCTTGGATAAAGGATCGGCGCGAGGGGCCGGCGCGAGGAGTGGAGCCGAGGAAGATATGACAGGTGTCCCGGGGGCCGCAGGGGTTCCAGGGTCGCCTAAATTGGCTGTTCCAGATCTGGACGCAGACCTCTGAGTTGTATTGAGTTTTGCGGGCTGGGGCCTGCTCGGGGCCATTAGTGAGTCGAGATATAGATGGGTGAAGTCAGTCTGATGGGGATGAGTCGGAGAAGTTGGGTTGTCGATAGAGGAAAAAAAGAAGAAAACCGAGTACGACGGTAGGACTTCGGGGTCCTAGCGGTGTCGATGGTGGTCGTTTTTGAGCCCACATCTCCTAACTAGTTGTGAAGCTTCACTCTTGACACCATCCGTCTTTCTTCGAATTTGGATGTTAGATTGTGAGTTCCTCGTAAACTGGCCGCCGTACATCTGATTAAGGTATCTTTTGGAAGCCCGTAAGTCGACTAGTTAGACTGTCCGAACCACTTCTAATGCTCAATGTTGGCCTCGGACATATGGTAGGTTGTAAGTCTTCTCCGTTTAGTGTCCAAGAACAAGTACGATAATCATATAATCTGCGAATCACGCATATAGCGAGTAAGTGATATCCACACTGCCTTATATCATGCATGAACTTATCATTCTAATCCTCTTTATGCTAGCGTGTGAGTTCATTGATTTCCAACCTGTCCTGGAAAAACTTGATTCAAGTTTTGCTTGTTCCGTTTTTAGCAAGTAAGTCGCACGGATCTTAAACGTTCGTTTGCTGATTTAATGCTGTTTATGTATCTAGGATGTTAGTACTATAAAAAAGTTGTACTTCTATCTGGTTAACGCACCTGCTTTATGAATGTCGGATTATAGAGTGTAAGCTCATCCATACCGTTCTTTAATCACCTTCAGAAACTGATCTCATGTTGCACCTTTCTCACTCTAGTTGGTGAGTAAAGCGCTTGGTACAACGTTTCCCGAGTAACGGTTCATCTAGATTGTGAGTATTATTCGACCTCGTATGAACAACGCACTTTCATCTAACTATCTTGCTATTGGTCTTAGTATGTGCGTTGCTCGTTCTCTCATCCATTCACCTAATGGGCATTCTGAGCGTTTTAAGTGCGCCTAGGTCGTAAGTTGGTCACATTATTGTTTTTTTTAGCCTTTCGCTAATCATGCGGTGCCATTTCAGTCCGTATGTTCATTCAACCCTCGTTGCCGTTGTTTACTGAACCTAGAAACGTCGCCCTGCTTAAATCAGAATGTAAGTCCCATTGTGACATCATGTTGCTGGTTCTTTGACTTGTCATTATTCATTTAGGATGTGAGTGAAGTTGCGACACACACTCTTGCGTATTCTATATTTTCTCCCTCATTTCAGCCCGCAAGTCAATCACATTACTTCTCTGGTCCGACGCTCACTCTCCCTTGCTGTGCCGTGAATTCAGAGTGTGAGTTTAAGATTTCTGGCAGTTTCTGCTCAACTAACTGGTACTCTAATTACGCTACAGCAGGTATGCTTTGCCCCATTTCTGTTCGCTGATGTCTTGATCTCATGCCATAAAATTCTCAGGAAGTGAGCCAGTTATTTAGGTTTGAGAGAACAACTGACGAAGCGGCTCATTTGTAGGAGGTTCGTCACCATACATCGATGTGTTACTAGTATAACATAAGTGCATATAACTTGCCTATTACTAGATAGTAAGTGCTTGCTGTCGCTCATGTAGTATTTTTGTTTTACTTGATTTGATGTGAATTTTAACAGAAGGTACGGTGCTATTGAAACAACCCCGCGTATTTTCTTACATTCGCACGGAATGTCATTGAATGACAATTTGTGCATGACTATCCAGGAGGTAAGTTTATCGTTGCATCGCCTGGATCTTCTTAGGAGGCATCGCTATTTGACCCTAGTTTTTCCGAGTGCACCCTTGGCTATCGCATAGCTTTGCCATTACGACCAGCACTGTATGCAAAGTCTACCCAGCTCTGGAAGTTTGATAACCGATTTGCGTATAATCCTGCAGCCTCTCGATCACGTTGTGGCATACTTTACAGACACCGCTGGCATTCAGAACCTTACATTCCAGCTCGAACACGCTTTAAACTGTTCGTCTCACCCCATTGTTTGCGGCGGCCTGGCCGATATCTACCGCGCCACGCTTCAAGACGGGACGCAAGTTGCTATCAAGTGTTTAAGGCGCACAACACATAGCGATAGTAAAGAAATGAAGGTGTGTGTGTTTGCCCAATGTAAAGAGCAATCTAACCTCTTGCCAGCGTACGGCCCGTGAACTGGACACCTGGTCCAAGCTCCGACACGAAAACGTACTCGAATTTCATGGGCTGTGCAAGTTCAAGAACTGCCTTGCTATGGTATCTCCCTGGATGGGATGCGGCAATGTAGTTTCAGTCGTGAATCAATTGCCTGATACCAACAGGCTTGGACTGGTCAGTCTCATAGATTTCGTGTGACGCTCGGCGAAGCTAATCCTAACCAGGTAATGCAACTCTCAAAAGCAGTCGCATATCTGCATAAGATTGGTGTGGTGAGTTAGCATTTTTAAGACTTTTGTGATTGTTTCATATGGGTTATTTACTTTTGTGTAGGTCCATGGAGACTTGAAAGGGGTAGGTGCTTCAAAACTGCGAGTTTTTCGCGCGCAATTGACCCTGATTTAGGACAATGTGCTTGTGTCCAGCGATGGCGTGATCAAACTGACCGACTTTGGACTAGCAATCATGAACGAATCAAACTTATTGCTTTCGGATACTGATCCTGGAGGTGGAACTATGAGATGGATGGTATGTGACTTCACCACCCAATGGAGGTTTGACCTCATTTTGCTCAGGCGCCGGAGCTGTTAACCGGATCAGGTGTTAGGGGAATTGAAACCGACGTGTATGCGTTGGGAATGGTAAGCTTGAATAGTATTATCTTACTTTGATTCAACATAGCTGACTGCGGGCGGATGGTAGACTATACTGGTAGGCTCTAATGTCATCGATATGAGTTGGTACTCACAATCTATCAGGAAATCATAACTGGCGAAGTGCCTTTCCCCGAGCTTCGGTCTTCCCATGCAATCATCAACGCTGTCGTGCGAGACTGTAGGTCTCCAAATCGCCCAATGCAACTTTCAGACAAATCGCCTGAAAATGTGCTGTTATGGTCGCTTCTTCATCGTTGCTGGGCTTACCGGCCGGATCGTCGTATAATGCCTGAGGAAACGGTGATACTACTGGGATTCCTGTAATTACTAGTTCGTGCAACATATTTCAGTCTTTGAGGGACAATTCTTGGCGAATGAGATCTATGGCCCATCAAGCTCCGTTTGTTGGCCTGAGACTGGTCGACGTTGAGAGCTGTGCGGGCTTGGGTTTGGCTGCGTGGAGTGGAGTGTGCTTGGGGGTGAACAAAGGTGGCGAGCTCATGCAAGGGTCGTGGCATATATTTTAGTTATATTGGAAGTAATTTGTACACAGTTCGTAGTTTTGCCATATGCCACTGACGAGGGAAGACAAAAGCCGGGTTGTGATGACCTAAGCGTCGTTGACATGATCGGCAACCGGCACTGAAATGTGACCCTTAGCTCGACCCTGAACCCCTTCGGGCTTGCAGGACAGCTCATTGCACTTCCCACCTCGACACCCAGCGCTGGAGATCAAGTATATACTGCCAGTCCTCGCATTTCTTGAGCCTCTTCTCTCTTAAGTTGAAACCATGTTTGACAAGATAAAGCAGAAAGCAAAGGAAAAACGACGTCACTACGCGGTCAAGCTGCTTGGGCCGTCATCGTCCGAGCTTGTAACTGCGCAGTCGTCTTCTGTCTCGATAAGCGATACTGGGACGACAAACACCTCTGTGCCCACCCCAGCAATTCTGGAAACCACATTGGATCGGCACGCACTCCTGCCTCCTGGTACACCACCCCAAGTCGCGCCTATCGCAGCCCCGCAATCTGCTGCTGCTGCTGCTGCTGCCCTACCTTCCGCGGACGCGCCACCACCAGCATCCCGGATAAATCATCATTATCTCAACTCGCCCGCAGTGCAGGATCTTTCACTTAATGAAACTGCCCCGTCCGCCTCAATCACGCCTCTTGGTACTGGGCGAAGCGACAAAAGCACGGCTTGGTCTGGGCTAAAAACATTACTCGATCTATTGAATGCAAGCGCCGACGCATTTGGACCGCTCAAGTCTGCAGTCGGTGGAATATTGAAGTTTATCGAGATTAACAATGTATGTGTTCAAATCAGTCTTATCTCTCAGTATCTAATGTGGCAGTTTGCTCAGGCGAAAGCTGAAGCGGGGAGACGCTATAAAAGACTTCATTGCGAGCTCGATGCACTGTTCCGGGACCTGTCTGGTTATCTTGACGAGTCCATGCCCCCAACGATGAAATCCAGCCTTGACCGTTTGACTAGGTAGGCTTGTGTATCGAGACGTAAGAGCACCGAGCTGATTTTAGACAAAGGGGCATTGGGAAGGAAGTCGGATTCGTGCTGGGGAAGGAGGACAGGAGCTGGATCAAACGTGCTGCTGAAGCAATGGAAGACGCAGATGAGATACTCGAGTGTTACCGGCAGATCCAGAGACTGCTCGAGAGGTTTTTGGTAAGCGCACTCTAAGCGCTTATGGGTGTTCCACTAAATGCTCTGTAGATCGACGCGAGCGTCAGCACCTGGAAGATTGTATACGAGCAGGCGACGGTACGAGACTCTTATTCTATCAAGCCTTTTTCTAAACAGAATAATGTAACAACCAGGAGCGTCGTTTGGAAAAGCTATCGCCATCTCTGGCCGCCCAATATGGCTCGGCTGAGTCGACAGACTTGCGTCGAAATGCGTGTACATCGGGTACTCGTGTGGATGTTCTCGAGAAGCTGAAGACATGGGCGGAGGATGGCGAAAGCGAAAGGATCTACTGGCTGAATGGCATGGCGGGCACCGGCAAGACCACAATCGCGTTTAGCTTCTGTGATCAGCTCAAGAGTAGTCAGTCGTTATCCGCAAGCTTCTTCTGCTCGCGACAACTGGAGACCTGTCGGAATGCCAACTTCATCATGCCTACCGTCGCATATCAGCTCGCTCGTTTTTCTCATCCTTTCCGATATTATCTCTCAAAGGCCCTTGAAAATAACCCGGATACCCCCAGCCTCAACATCTCAGAGCAGTTCCAAAAGTTGGTCTTTGAACCCCTTCTCAAGGCAGAAGAGATGATGCCCCCTGGTCTAGTGGTGGTCATCGATGCCCTGGATGAATGCGGAAACAAGGGTGGCGTCGGCCAAATCCTAAGGACTTTGATCTCTCATGCTTCCAAACTGCGCATCAAGTTCTTCGTGGCGAGCCGTCCAGAGCCGTGGATCTTCGACCCTATGCAAGTCCAACGAGACAGAGGCGTTTCTGCAGAGCTGCGTCTACACGAACTCGATGAACTTACTGTACGAAAGGACATAAGAAGATATATGAAGGCCAACTTGGAGCCTGCTATGCTAACGGACGTCGATTTCGAAAGACTGGTTCAACAATCAGGCGTCCTTTTCATCTATGCGGCCACCGTGGTACGCTACATCAGCGACGACAACTTCTCTCGGAGCGCCAAGCGACTCAAACTCGTGCTCTCTGCATATCCCACCTTAGAGAGAGGCAGCGATCATATGATTGGTGTTTTGTACACAGGGATACTACAGGCGGCGTTCGACGATGCGCTAGATCCTTCTGATCGAGAAGAGATGATCCGTGTGCTTCACACGATTATGTGCGCACAGGAGCCAATGGAGACAAGTGCCGTTGGCGAGCTGCTAGGCTTCGACAGCCACTCTGTACAAGCCGCTTTAAGGCCATTGCGCTCAGTACTTCACATATCAGAGCCGAGTGGGTTTATTGTGACGTTGCACAAGTCCTTCCCCGACTACATGTTCGATAGAGCTCGCTCCCAAAAGTTCTACTGCGACGCTCAGGGCCACAATGCCCTACTTGCCCAGGAATGCTTTAATCTCATCCAGAGCCAAAATCCACCATTCAACATCTGCGGGCTTGAGTCTTCGTATTTTTTCGACAAGGACGTACCCAACATTGATCATAGGATCCAAACCGCGATTTCGAAGGGGATGTTTTACGCCTGCCAATACTGGAGTGCCCATCTGAGGCTTACGGATCTCTCGCCAGAGCTACTTAATGCTTTGCATGAGTTGCTTTCGGTCCGATTGCTTCTCTGGATGGAGGTTATGAACCTGAAAGGATGTACATCCGCTGGAGTCAAGGCTCTGGATCGGCTACAAGCCTGGCTTCAGGTGGGTGATTATCATATATTCATGCGATTGGGTTTATGAGATGTGAACAGGTTGACAGTAACTCAGCCAACATCCGGGAGCTTGCTCGAGACGCCTGGATGTTCGCCTCGGCGTTCTCAGAGAGCCCAATGTCACGCAGCACACCTCACATATACGTGTCTGCGTTGCCGTTTTGGCCAGATCGTAGACCAGTTTCGAAGTCCTACATTCCAAAAATACAAGGCACGATCAGAGTAACTGGGACAGCCGTGTGGAGTCAAAAGTCAGAACCACTGGCAGTAAACGCCATCCCAAGTGAAGCGATATGCGCAGCGTACTCCTTTGACAACACACACGCCATCCCGGACTACCCCGATCAAGCCATACGAATTAGGGATGCATGCACTAGTCAGATGGTATATGGGTCGCTCCGAGGTCACAGCAGCGAGGTATACTCGGTCGGATTCTCGCATGACGGCACACGCATTGTCTCCAGTTCTAATGACAGGAACATCCGGATCTGGGACGCGGATGAAGGTCATATGATTGGTGAACCGCTTGAGGGCCACACCAGTGCAGTATTCTCAGTGAAATTCTCGCACGACGGTACACGCCTTGTCTCTGGCTCCGCGGACAACACCATACGGATCTGGGATGCACAAACCGGTCAGCTGGTTGGTGAACCGCTCAAAGGTCACACTGGTTGGGTATACTCGGTCGAATTTTCCCATAACGACAACCGCATTGTTTCTGGCTCATACGACAAGACCATATGTATTTGGGATGTACACACCGGCCAGATGGTGGGTGAGCCACTTCAGGGGCACACCAATTCGGTATTTTCAGTTTCATACTCGCACGACGGTACACGCATTGTCTCTGGCTCTGCCGACAACACCATACGGATCTGGGATGCGGAAACCGGTCAAATGATCGGTGAGCCGCTCAATGATCACACCAGTTGGGCACGCTCGGTCGCATACTCGCACGACGGCACACACATCGTCTCTGGCTCCGACGACAACACCGTACGGGTCTGGGACGCATACACTGGTCAGACAGTTGGTGAACCGTTTGAGGGTCACACCAAAGCGGTATGCTCAGTTGCGTTCTCGCATAACAGCACACGCATTGTATCAGGCTCTTACGATAGCACCATACGGGTTTGGGACGCGGAAACTGGGGAGATGGTCGGTTCTCCGCTCAAAGGCCACACCAAAGCGATATGCTCGGTTGGGTTCTCGCCCGATAGCAAACGCATCGTCTCTGGCTCTGTAGACCATGTCATACGAATCTGGCATGCAGATACCAGTTTAATGGTGGATAGGGCGCTCGGGTCTTATCCCGCATCCGGAAACGCTATGAATCAAATAGCTCGCTCAAGCCAGCTAGCTCCAGACGCCCTCCTTCCATCGAGCTCTACGTCGTCCAACAACCCTACTACTAGACCACACGTTGACTGGGCAATAGATGATAATGGATGGGTGCATGATCATTCACAGCTGCTCATATGGGTTCCACCCGAAGTGCGTGGTTGCCTCTTGTGTCCCCACAACCTGCTTATATTGTCCGCCGGTGGCTCGTGGGCATTAGATTTCAGCAATGCTCAGCTTGGGGAGAATTGGCATTCCTGTTATCGTGCCGAACCTGCTCTGTCTATACAATAAAATATCGTTCTTCTTTTTCCGTCCGCTTGACTTTGTGCTTTGTTTGAATCCAACGCTCACAACGCTGAGAAAGGTTAGGGCGCTTAGAACTTGTGGCTGACTCAGCCAGCACCTCAAAAGCAAGACCTCACAAACGGCGAGCGCCAGTGCGTTGGGTGATTGAAACGACACAAATGCCACGTAATAGACACCCGCAGAGCCATTCAACATCATTCGTCAAGTTTCGGACTGAAAAACGGCAGGGCCCAGGTCGAGAAAGCGTCACACCGAGCTGGTTGAAGTGCGCAAGTGGATTAGCGAACTGACCCATCTAATTGAGCTTAAAGTACATGATTATTTTGTTCATTCCAGCACCATTATATCTATATAGAGCCCCGTACGGCTAGAATATGGTGCACAATCACCCAACAGTCGCCATCCCTCAGTATATGCGACTCTGGTCTGACTATACTGGGCTGGGCAAGCTTATACCCGCTCACTAATTCTCAGCGCTGAGCTTCCTAAGCGTTCTCAGCGTTCCGATCACTGAGTTTGGCGAGCCCTAATATACCAATGGAGCTAATTGTCTTCCCACATCGTAAACTGATATCCCTCTTGAATAGATATAATGTAAAAGTAAAAAATCTAGATAATATTACTAAAGGACAAGCCAACGCTTCACCACAAACCGCGTCGCTAGTCTAATCATCATCCCAGTCATCCTCTTCCTCATCGTCATCGCTATCCCCAATCGCCTTATTCCTCTGCGTAAGCGCAGCAGCCAACGCGCTCGCAAGGTCTCCTCCACCTGCAGCCGCACCAGCGCCCACAGCAGCACCTGCCACACCAACGGCGGCAGCAGTTCCCACTCCGGATCCAGATCCGGATGCCTCAGTCTGGGTCGGGGTCTAGATATCAATCCACATGAGCAAAGGTCAAGTAGAAATGGGAACATGCGTGCACGTACCTTCTTGAGCGCATGAACTCCCATGCCTTGGATGGACGCCAGCAGGTCTGATCGACCCGTCTGGGGAGCTGGGAGTGCTGGAGCGGCACCTCCTAGATAAACAAAATGGCGTCAGGATTCGGAATGATTTCGTAAGGGTGACGACTCACCTGGAGGAGGTGGGGGAGGTGGAGGCGCGCCACCTGGATACAATCATGTCAATCAGATAATAGAAAGCTAATATTTATAATATACACGTACCTGGCGGAGGTGGTGGAGGCGGTGGGGGAGGCTAATTGCAAAACTGTAAATAGCACATTCACATTTGCGGCAACCGCAAAGACTTACAGCACCATGTCCAGGCGGGGGAGGTGGAGGTGGTGGCGGGGGCGGAGCTCCACCCGGTGGCGGTGGGGGAGGCGGAGGAGGCGGGGCACTCGTCGGCGGGCGCGGAGGTGGGGCGCTAGGGTGCGGAGGCGGTGCTCCAGTTGGCGGAGGCGGCGGCGGTGCTGGAGGGGCGCGCGGCGGGGGACCACTAGGTGGTGCGGGTGGAGGGGGAGGAGCGCTCGTCGGGGGTGGCCTTGGGGGTGGCACGCTCGGTGGAGGTGGGGGCGCACTAGGTGGAGGCGGAGGTGCACTGGGCGGAGGTGCAGGCGCGTTGACAGGGGGCGCAGGTGCAGGCGGCGCGCTAGGAGGCGGAGGCGGTGCGCTCGGCGGTGGAGGAGGCGCGCTCGGCGGTGGAGGGGGCGCGCTTGGCGGACGAGGCGGAGCGCTCGTTGGCGTGGGAGGCGCAGGAGTGCTGATGCTTCCTCGGGGGTTGCGCGTTGGCGCGGGTGGGGGCGGAGCGCGTTTCGCGGTCGTCCCGCGCGGAGTCACAGGAGGCGGCGCGCGCTTCGGCTGGGGCTGGGCTTGTTCCTGTTTCGATACGTTAGAATCTTACACGCGTTGAGTGAAGCAGGGCAGCCGTATTTACCTGAGCGCGATACTCCTCGACGAAGCCTCGGATGAAGTCCTCGTTCCCGTGCACATCGTTCTTGTTCACACCATATTGCCCTAAGCTATCCAGTAGAGCCTGCCACGAAGGATCGAGACCGGTACTAGTAAACCCATCGGTGGCGTCGTAACCCATATGTGCGATGTGCTTGAACCCCGTCGGCGCAGAGATCTGCGACTTGTCGAACTTGGGCTTCTTGCCTTTCGTAGATTTGGACTTGGTCGGAGTTGACGGGGTCGCAGGCTTGGACTTGGATTTAGCTGAGCGAGTTAGAGTGGGATAAGGGTGATTTGTGAGTGATATGAAAAAACTAGGGAGCTTGGAGGAAAAATCTACCTGAAGACAACTTGTTTCGTTTTTCGAACTTCTTGTACATTGTTGCTGCTTCATTCTCGTTAGGGAACGAGAATCCAATCATAGATTCCTAAAATCGAGTCTGTGAGTACTCATCTAGGCGGAACTGTGTGGGAGGGCCACCGCAGCAGCCGAAGGCGCGCTACTGGCAAGCAAACACACTTACATCTCCCGCAAAGGAATGAAAGAACGGCCTGTCCTGGGTGTACAAGATCGGCTCGTACACCTCATGCTCCCAAATTACACCCCGTGTTCCCTATTGCCCAATGTCACGTTAGACTCCTAAACCCGCACATATTGCCCCAACGAGGTTGTACATTCAGCCAAACTACTCACATGTAAATCCACGACCCTCCACCAGAATCCTCCGCGCACTTTATCGCTCACAAACGCCAACGCTCCTTGGATTCCCGAAAAGCTCCACTCATTCGGGGACGGATGGGCATAATAAACTCGCGCGAGCGTCGCGGTGTGGATCTTTGTAGTTGTAGAAGGTAGGTGCTGCTTGATCGCAGCTTTGTCTTGCGCCGAAATCGTGGACGACGGCGGCATGGGGGTCGTGGTTGGATTCAGGTGCGAACGGTTGGACGTCAGCGCTTGGCTGCGGATGAGGCTATGGATGAGTCAGCAGGTTTGCTTCCGGAGCTAAAACCAGCGGCGCGCCCCCGACTTCGCAGGCTATACAGGACGGTGTACCCAAGTGTGCATGTTGTTAGTCCCATAATTATTGAAACGCAAAATACTTTAAACCATTGGGAGCTTTTCTCGGTGGACCGGGGGAACCAGAATTAATCGAGACTTGCCAACCAGCATCCTGAACTCCACCTTCAAATTATAAACGACAATACGAGAGGCGAAGTACCGTAACTTGTAAGAAACCACATCGGGATATGATTTATCCCATAGCCGTATCTAAGATGCATATCACTCGCAAAACTCGTGGGCAACTGCTCATATTTCCAGGCAGCTAAGCTCACACACAACACCGACTTATAGTTCTCTTCCGTTTCCTACGCTCCGCACCAAGCACCTCAGAAAGTTTCAGTCTCATCTCTTACCAACATGAATACCTACAAACCACTGCTAGTTGTCTTGTTCCTGCATTCATCCGTAAATATGGGGTTCACCGGTGTGCAATTCTCTGCGTTTTGACTGCCGCTTGAGACCTACATGTTGATAGTCGTTGCGTTTTCAATTAAGGTGTGGTGGCAAAGATGATTCTGCATCATAGAATGCTGTTGATTTCAAAGAGCAGCCCATCCAAGGATAGGTTTGCTTCGTCTTACGGATTCGCATCTGATTGAGTATAGCTTACCAGGCACCACCTGTTCATTGAATCGAATTGCCTGTGGCTCATACGACCCTAAATATCGTTTACAGCGTGCTTGTTGGCTCAACGATACTCCTTATAACCAACCAAGGGCATTTTCGCCTCAAGCTATGCAGAAGCGGCAAATCAATACTATTTCTTGTTTCCAAAGAAAGATACAGCGTGATTTGACCACTTACATAGCCTGGAAGTGCATCTATGAGCGCACACCAGGTTGAATTACGACGTGCACGAGCACGTATGATAGCGAATAGTATTAGCCCACTCATGAAAGCCCCAGAATCTCTTCAGTACCGGAAATCTCAAACAATTTCAAGTAATTCTAATATACTATCGACGAAAATGCCTTTCCCAAGTGGCTCGCGCCTAGTATCTTAGGATAGGATCTGCTCGGTGTGGTGTGACCCGGGCGTGAGCAGAGAAAGTTAGCTCCTGAAACCCCGCAAAGAGCTTGGTTGCATCTGCGACTGGTTGAATAAAAGTCTCCTTGCGCGCAGCTGATTAGCACACTCTCAAGTTGAAAATTATGTGATTGGACGAGGGCAGCCCGGACATATCCAAGATCGGGAAGGCGCTGCAAAGAAATGAACAGCGCTAGCTCTTGTGCGCATTACTATAGGTACGTAATGTTGGTCGGTACAGAGATGAAATCCAGTGTGTCGATTTATCTTTTGCGGGGGTACATATATGCGCTTTTCAGTATTCATGCTCCTTCTATCAGAGTGGAACATCAAATGCCTTTGATTACTGTATTTATGCATCATTCATAACGTCTATACCTTCACAGCCGTTGAGTGGGTACGACACCAGCTGGAAAGTATTATCACCTTCCTAACTTTTAAATGATCCGAAGACGTCACGGAACGAACTGAATCTCTGGCGCGGGGTATAGTTATTCAAAAGTTTGGGTCTGGATGGTCCCCGTTTATGACCTCGGAGTAACGCCGTATTTTACACGCTTCGAAAACTGGTAGATCCTTATTTTGAGCAGACCCCACCTTCAATCAGTCACGTTTATTTCGGTTATTTTGATTCAATATAACATCGCCCACGAAGTATACAGCGTGAAACAAAACCAGGCAGAAGCATTGCACACAGAAGCGGTATGATAAGGATCACCGTTGTTCTTTGGTTACGAACTTCCCTAGACCACAATAGATTCAGGGGGTCCCAAATAAGAGGGTCTCACTCCGCCAGTATCTGACTGTTCGTTAGCAATATATCACTGATAAATATGCTTAATAACGTACCAAGTACAAACTTTTGCAGCACCACTGCGGGTTCAAGCATCCATAACTTGAGTGTATGCGCTCCGGGTGCGACGCGATGAGAGGTTTTGGTCATGGTAATGCTACAAGCCACGGGTCAGTGTTATTCAAGCCGCGGAGAAACGATGTCCCTTACGAGTTAGCCACCCACCCGTCTGCTCCGTCCCAGCCTACAGGGGTATTTCGCGCCGGCGTAACTGGGGAGTAGTAGATCGATCGAGGAGCATCTGAATCAATCTGCACGGCAAACCCAACTGGGCGGTCGTTCCCATTACCGTTCAGTGCCGGAGATATATATGACGTCAGGCTGATGTTCCCACCAGCCGCACTCGTAAACGTATAGAAATCGTACTCCCTGTAAGTTTCCGTCTCAGCTCAAACACCGCAGTGAAGGGAGCGGTGAGGCTTACAAGCTCGGGCCAGATCCAGCCCTAAATGCTTTCCCTCCATTCCCTAACACGGGATAAGGCGTTACTCCTCCATTCGTCCTTCCCAGCCCTGGAAGCGCATGCCACGCAACCCCACCCGCACTCGAGTTGCGCGTAGGGTGCACGGCCTCGATCGACACCCCACCATCGCCTTCCACGAACCCCTTGAATCCAGACGCCGGGCTACGTCCGTACGCGGCAAGGTTCACGGTTACGGACGTAGCTGCACCGACCTGCTTTGACGCCGCAGACTTCAGGCTGATCGAGCCGTAGCCAGTGGCAGACCCGAGCTTGGACCAGTCCACCGACACTGTGACGCGAGTCTCAGGCTTCAAGGCGGACACGCTGCCGGACGCCGGGGAGAGGCTGAGCCAAGATGCGTTTGTGGTTGCAGTCCAGGAGAAGGTGTTGGGACCGCCGGCGGAGATGTCGATGTAGCGAGTCTTGCCAGGCGTATAGGGGTCGAGGGCTGGGAGGGATGGGGGTGGGCAGTTGTAACCCTGGGCGCATTGGTTGCTGTTATCCTGAAATCAGATGTTAGGTGTATGCTAGGATTCGGCTAGAACGCACTCACTCCGGGCCAAGCACTGAATTCTCAAAAGAAAATGATTACGGATCACAATTCAATGTAAATTCACATACCCAAGGGATCCTATGAGACGACGTTGGCACAAAGAGTTTATGATACAAGCATTTGCGCTTACCTTCGATAGTAATGCGCATCGGTCCAGCCAGCGCCTGCTTTTTCGCAGAAACTCGATTCACGGCGGGCATGGTGTTTGTCATTGGCTGTCAAAACGCAATAAATTAGATGATGTAGATCCATTTGCCTTGGAAGTACCTGTTGCCAGTAGGCGTAACCCAAGTGAGTTTGGTCCATAAAGTGGTCCCATTTGCCTACCAGATCGGGTTGCATGTGAGTTGAAATCAAAAAGCCCCATAATTTGCTCACCATCAAGAACACTATGGTACTCGGCCTCCAGGTTGTAGTCGCTTTCAAAGAACCTGCAGATGGGCCACATATCAAACATTTTCTGGATTTTATACAAACAAAGAGCCTACTGGAACGCGTCATCTGCTAGATTATTCGTGCTCAGCCGAGCTTGAGATGCATACAGGTTGTTTTGACCTAGCCCCGTACATTTGTAAGTTCGAAATAGCGATTTTTATCATAAAGGGTGAGCACTCACCAGTTACGTAGTAAAGACTCTGTACGATTAAAGAAGCCTTGATTGGATGGTGAACGAGCTGGAAATAGGACGGTTGAGTCTTCGCTGGGAGCGATTTGTAAATTGCCTCCGAGCGAGTGACCATGTCTTTCCAAGCAGCCACGATGTTCTCCGCCCTAAATCAGAAGCTCGAATGTGAATGTATGACTAGAATGTATAAAAGAAGGACTTACTCGTGATAGTTGACCAATGAATAGGTCGTGGGTGTAATAAGCTCATGCTTCCTTCGAGCGTTCATCATGGTCATATTTCTGATCAAGTACGCAATCTCTTCTGACTTGACGGGTAAGTTGAATTCGCGATTTGCCCATTGTGTAATAAAGGACTGGACGGAGTCAAAGTTACCGTCTCGCCTCCGCCAATGGTTAACATCATAGCCTAGAGCAATAAAATATTCTATAGCCTATTTATCACAAATTTTAGGCAAAATCGCAACCACTTAGCTCAAATCACAATTACTGACCATTTCATTCGGCTTCAAATCTCCGACATTCACAATCCATATTGTATTTGCACCCCGGTCGGAGGCTAATGTCCTAATTTAAATACTTGAATCAGCAACGGTCCTGGTATTCAACGCATACAACCACTGACATCTGTTGATGAACCTTTTCCAATTGCGTGGTCTGTATCCATTTGTAGGATCGTGGTGGACCCACTAGATCGAACTAGTATAGAAATTGTACAAGCACCAGTAAGCTGCTTTTGGCCAAAAACTTCTATGTTTGAAACATACGTGATAGTAAACACCCGCACCCCCGGTTCGGTTGCGCTCGTTCTCAAGTGGGAAACGACGTATATTTCCCCAACTATACATGAATCTGAATGTCAGTATTTAGAGACGGGCACAACGATACATACTTGTCATCCGTCCATAACAGTACCACGTCGTCTGGCACGCGCATGCCATCCTCTATTTGGAGCTATATTAGCTATAGCACCGTTTAAAGGAATAGCAACTGACCATAATATGATTGAACCTCGGTATCTTTAGAGACACATCTTATCAGCCCAGGCAATCGGGAAGACGAGTGCACTGACATAAGCACCAAACTTGCGGGATCGTCGAAGCGTCCGACTTGTTGTAAACCTGCGAAATGATTTTTCGCTGGGCATCCACAACTGCTTCAAGGTTCTTGACATTAGTGGACTCTTCGAGAGGCACTATAATGCGGTGAGTCTGTTAAGACTGTCTTTAAATGTAAAACGAACACCATGCTTACTGTCGCCTTCGCCGCGCATCCCAAGAGTAAATATAGTCTCTATTCAAACCGTTATCCAGATTATCAAGCGTATCTTATAAGCGACATGAATCTAGCTTACCGTAAGGCGATGCTCGCTGTACACCCTCTTTTGGCCATCTCCAATGTAAGAGGGAGATCAAATAAGCCAATGACGGAAATCTACTCACCTGTCCAATATTTGGTAACATTTTCCGCATTGGACGTAAAATTCCACGCGCCTCGGGGAGTTAGGCCCCATTCGTCTGAGATAAATACGTTCAGCTACGGCGCAGGTCCAAGGAGCTGAGTTCTGACTTGGAGATGACCGAGCCATTGGCTCCTGGTGTGAAGTCCCCATCACAATCCCATAGTAGTCTGCGAGCGCTGCATTCGCAACATCATCGACATAGAACATCCCACTCCACATCGCGGGCTGGATGTGGTCAAAAAAATCATGCCATGAAGTCAATAAATATACCGGATCAAGCCTCAGAAAAAGTAGCCACAAACCCAAAGATAATTCGCCTTAAGACGCAACAGTAGCTCGAAAACGTTAGCATAGAAGAAATGGTTGAATGGTGGGCCTGTGCCATTGGTGTATTTCTCCTGTGCCCAGTTTTGGATTGCCGGTTGCTCATCGTTGATGACTACATGCCAGTATTAATTAACCGTAAAATTAACATAGGAGAGTGCTTACATATGCCGCGATACTTCACAGTCGGTTCGCCGTGCGAGCAATTGCCAAAGTATAAATCCGGGCGTTGTTGAATCGGAACATCTGCCCACCTAAGCCGCAATCATGTCAACCTCGTATTTAGCGGTTGTTAACCAGTACTGACCAATACCAAGGACTGACGCCAGACTGTTCTGAGAGATCGTATAGTCCAAATATAGTGCCTTACCGCTGAAGATCAATAACCGAGGTCTAATGTTCCAGACAAAAACTTGCCTCTTTTGTCACTCCCTATGATCACATACGCTTTGCTGACTCCAGGTAAGGGATTAGCTACCTCCTGCGCAATATAGCTTTCCCATCTTCCAGAAAGCGACGAGATATCGAGCCGGGTATTGTTTACTACGGCTTCAATGAGGGCGGAATGGCCAAGTGTTCCGACAATAATAGGTGTCTTGTATTGAGATGCTGTAGCCGATGTGGCGTTTGCCACTTTGAGTGCTTTGCCAGTAACCTAAGCCCAATGTCAGATCGAAAAGATAGTCTAAGTTCCATGTAATCCGTACTGCGGTAAGGTCCTTGGCCAAATCTCCTGCAGCACGCACGACTCCCGGCCATTCGTCAGGAGCAACGAGGACCCTAGCTCCGTCAGTTGCAGCAACTTGAAACCCCCCCGATTTACTGTCAAAAGCGACACAGTTTCCAGTGGAGATCGCAAGCGCCGTTTCTAAAGCAGCTAATGCCAGAATCCAAATTCGGCTGGGAATCATTTCTAGACTGAAGCCGTACAGTTAGGGATAGACGACTCACAGATGTTTTCAGTTATCCTGCCGAGTTTTAATACAAGTACGAATTGCTAATTCATTATGCTTCTGCGTCACCTGAGTCCTGTATGCGAGTAGCCCTGCCTTCCTAAGTTTCGTTGAGCTTGCATCCCAGCGCATCGACGAAGTACAAAATTCATGCGCGGTTATGTCGGTGGAATATCCAAGCCTTGAATTTCCTGGTATTTCTTAATGCACTAGATATCACCAGCTTCTTTGTGTTTGGCTAATGGTGAAGGTGGGCCCAAAATGCCGGAAAGCAAGCCACATATGTCTGTTCAGCCGGAGTAGCCCCATTTATAGTCGCGTAAAGGTAAAAGCGCGTAGCGGAAGATTCAGAAGAGTCACCAAAGAGCAGAGGAACCAAAGGACCAAAACGTAAGTTGTTCAGCTTTATGACCAATCACAGTCTTTTTCTTCGCGTATCTATTCCGAGAGTTTCTGGAGCACAATCTAGACGGAGGTATACGCCAGAAGGGGAAAAGGTTATTGCCACGGGGGTTGAGTTCGGGATGATGGAAGCATGAAGATTGAAGGTTTAGGCGCTGAGCATGTGAATAACATCAGCAAACAACTCCGCCGACAGCTTGAAGGTACAGTAAAACTCCCGATAATGCATACTGGCAGTCATGTATAAACCCCAGTGATGAATGGAACCCGCAGTGCCCGAGTTGGGGCCGGCCGATTAGTCATGTACCACAGACAAGACGAATGTCCTCCATTGTGCGTGATTCGCCAACAAACCTGTTGACACTCGATTAGAGAAAATGTCTCTGGTGGCACGCCCAAGATATTTCCTGCTCGTCTTGTCATTTGAGCTGTGCTCATTCAACCATTCATTCCTCGGGTGCCATGCTTACTGGCAGTGTATTTCAAACTTTCGGCTATTTGGTCAATCCTGAGCTCATGTATGAACCCCGGTGATGTATGGAACCGAGTTCATACATCATCGGGAGTTCTACTGTATCTCGATACTTATGCGTTTCCTTTGATCCACCATACAATAACTCTCGAAATTTCCTCTCGGTCCGAAGATTTTATTGAACATTTCGAGTTGAAAATAAAGATACCAGTTTGTTACTCAACCAGATCGTTCTATGCTTGGCCTTCCAGCGTTCTAACCGTCCAAGTGACGAAAGCGAGGTTGTTGATAGAGACTTGGTCGACTGCTTCCAAAAATTGCTACCTCGCTTGTTCAAATCGTAGCGTCTAACTTCGGATGCCAAAATTCCTGATAATCTGGACATTTCTGAATTACTTCAAGCTAAGTGCCGGGGGCTGAGTTCTATCAAACTATTTGGGATTAGTACCTGGTTTACTTCCCAAGAAGTATTTTTATGGACTTGTCTCAGCACTAGTGCCGACGTATGGTGTGCAGGTAAGCTTGGCTATTTTTTTCTCTGTACCTACTACTACTTGGCACCGGCTGACGAGACAGAATCACCGGAGCACTCAGAGAGCTTATCCTAGGGCCATGTAGCTTTTTAGCACTCAAAGAGGAGAGACACAGGTTCGAGTGGATATCAAAGCAGCTTATCGATGCGCTCAGCCAAACCTTTCCTGAACCCCTCAAGCTTAGAATAGTAAGCGACAAACGATGGACAGAACGAGGAAAATCAGAAGTGAATAACCAGAACAATTCTCGTCCCTCTGGCCACCCACGCATTTAGCGTCGGGGAAAGTTATCAAAGAACCGGACAATCCATTATATTATTAGCTAGCCACAGTTTATTCTTGTGCCCCCCCCCCCCCGGGATAGACCTAGAGATTATTCGGAGTTTAAGCCGAACGGTGATATATGCCAGAAGGGTGCGTTAATAGTATCGAGATACGAAAAAACGTTTCCATGTCATGAGTTTGAAACCATACAAAATGTAGGCAAGAACAAAGCGATTGCACCACCAGCAAATACATCCTACAGATTTCGATTTCGCTAGGACCCTTACATCCAGAGCACATGCAATTCCTCTGGGTGACCCGCCCGCAACCCTCTTACCTCACTCACAGATCCGTCGTGGGCACGAACAATCCTCCACTGTCCTCCTGGTCCTGGATCGCCAGGTACAGAGCTGATTATGGTGTCTAGCCGCGGGCACTTTCGTCCCAGCTTATACGCCAAATCCCAGCAATCGACCGACTCCCCGCCAATGGAAGTGTCAACTTGCAGTGGTAGCGTAATCTCGCAGAGGTTTGGAGCGGCCTGAAAAATGTTGACGAACTCATTCTAAACAAGATGTTAGTTTTCAAACAATGGCATCAAGTAGAATGCGTACGGGAACAGACTTGAAATATTTGCCGCTTGAAATGACCAGCTTTTCGATCTCAGGCGCTGAAAACAAGATCTTTTGGAGGGCCTCCACACTGATGAGCTCAGTCACTTGAGGGTGTAGGAGAGAACTTTGCGCAGGACACCGTAGCTCACGCAACTTTGGGAGACTTTTAACCGCACCTGCGACACTTGGGGTCGAGTCAATATCGGACCGGATATCCTTGGCCTCCAAGCTCTCGAGTTGTAAACAGACATCGGACGCCACCAGGGCGGTACAAATAAAGTCAGGGCCATAGAAGTGTCGCACTGATGGAAACAGTATCTGCGCCGAGTTGGGTGAGATAGATATGTCAGACAAAGGCTTGCAGTCAATCTCTAGAGTTTGGATATGTGGGTGCCGAAGGAAGAACGAGCGAGTGTGATTTTTGTTGCTAGATTGGTCCAACATTTTGTGCCAATCTATCACGATACATTTGCCGGTGATCCTGAGTTCACGGAGTTGGAAGAAAGTCTGGTCAAGATTTTCAGTGAGAACATCCAGCAGCCAGTCTTCCTGACGCGAGCTAGATGACGTGACCTCCGTGAATAGCAACGTAAGATTGACCAAAGCCGGGGACGCTCGCATCATATCACGCATGCTACCAGAAGCTATTGCGCATTGACCTTCTTGTGCTTGATGAAGGCTGTGAGCCACAGAATTAGAAACCCGAAAAATGACGTACACATCGTAGGGAACATGATCTCAACATGGGATAAATTCGTGAAGCAAAAGACCTGCTAAAATGTTGGTCGTGTATCATCCGTAGTGGGTAAGTAGCGCACCTGAACATCATAACCTTAACGTAGAGAGAGAGAGAGAGAGAGAGAGTTCGTTAGGAGTGATGGCAATATGTTGATCATCAGGTACTGACCAGGCCCACATGCGCCAATAGGTGCCCACAAGGTGACAGATTGCAATTGAGGGCAGCAATACTCGAATTCCTGGAAAATGGTGGAGGCTTCGTCGTATTCAACCAGTATTTCCCAGGTTAAATGCCTAAGTCTAACAAGACGATGCACGTTTCTCTCGAACCGAAGTATCAGACGTTCGTCGAATTCCCCTTCGTCGACGCCCAAGCTAGTGCTATCAAATACCATCAAGCAGCAAACAGCGTCGCTTATTTGTAATTTAGAGCTTCCAGTTTCAGTTTCAATGCGATCCAAAAATTGTCTGAGACGTCGCGAGTTGTCCAAGTCTATAGTATGGTAAACCCAAGGGAAAGCAAACTGGTAGCAAAGTCGAGAGACCAATGATAGTGCAGAAAGATCTTCCTGATGCTCCACACAGCTGAAAATTAGTGTAATTATCTCCTCCGGTAGGTTCAGTAGATTCATAGTCGTCGAAAGATTTGAACGAGCTAGTGGTGGTCGCATCGAGGGGGCTGCATCTCCATATGATGAGCGCTTATTTGAACTCAATTTCAATTTCGATCTCCCACTCGCTCTTGGTCATTCTGGTCGCGTTCCAAACCCAACCTACTAAAGGGCTTCTTTATGTGTTCTATAAGCTTCATCATTACACTAATACGTCTCAGAATCAACAAGAACAGTCGCTTTTTCTAGAGTGCAACTAATACTTAGTGTGCGTGGGTCGGGTTATGGTTCTGGCAAGACCTATTTTCTGAGTTGAAACTATCAAATGCTTCATCTCCTTTGAGCCACAACCTGGCCACGGCCAACCCTGGAACGCACCTAATCTACTCCTAGCACAACAGAGCATGACGACAACTGTGGAATTCTCGCGTCTCCCAAATGGCCTGCTTGTACTTGTCATTAGCTCTGTTTTGGTGCGAGAAGACCTATTTTCACTCTCCCTGGCCTCCCACCTCTGTCGTCGGTATACGTTTTATTTAACCTACCATACAGTAACGTCAAAAATTTTTTATTGACTTGAAGGGTTCATAGAACGCATCGAATTGGAAAACCAGGAGGCCAGTCTGCTACTTGGACAAGCCGTTCGATGCCTGGATTTCCCGTGTCCTGAATTTTCAAGTAACAAAAACGGAATTGTCGATGGGGGTTTTGGTGACCGCTTTAGAATCTTAATACTTCACTTGCTCAGGCTGGAGCACCTCACTTAGGACGTTGAAATGCCTAAGTATCTGGGCATTTTTGGCAAGTATCGGAGACTGCGTTCTGTCAAGCTACGCGGGAATCAGTTCACCTCCCAGGAGGTTAAGTATAAACCTGCCTCATAGTTAGGTCAACGTACAGTGTACAGGTATAATGTACAGTTTCCTCATCATTTTCTAACACTTAGGACATCCATATTGGATACAATCTTTAGTACACTCCTCGAATCTATGCAAGGGGCACCCGGGCGTGATTGCCTTATCTCTTAACCGTTAGAACCCGACGAAAGGAGTTCCAAAGTCGAGTGGCTACTCGATCAGAAACTCAAGAGACTCACTAACGTTCCCCGAACTTCACAACCTCATAATAGCGAGCGACAATCGACGCGCAGAGCAGGGTGATTCTCTACGAGCAGACTAAACCCCACCCACTCGCTCTTTCTCAACCACCCACGCATTCGAACCCTAACAATCGATTGGACGGTTCAAATTATTCCCGCGCTCTTTTCTGGCCTACGACACATTTCAGGTCCGGACTATATATGCGCTACTTTGATGGGGTCCGGTCGTTGTTTTCAATTTGGTAAACTGAAGATATCGAATGATATGGCTGTGGAGGCTGCTTTACAAAAATCGCCATAAATCTCCCGGAACTCTTCGAGCTGAGCTATCCTACTTGTAGTATTTACGCGCTCGGGTATCGCACATATTCAAACGTTACTCGGATGATCATGTCCGCACCTAGACTTGGGAAATTGGTGGTCTTTTATCATAAAAAGCACCACTGTCAGCACATTCAGCTCGAACCAGTCGAAGTGAAACTTGCCCTATTGTGTATCCAATGTTTTCATATGGGCCACACTTGAAGGAAATTAGACTGATATTGAACTTACGCTTGCACTATTCCTGTGAGTCTTCTGTTGCAAGGGCATACTACAGCCATGACGAGTTGTAGGATAAAACCGACGATTTGTGGGCGTGTCCGGGATAATTGGTCGAAAAAGATAGAGGTTTATAAGAGAGGATGTAATGAATGGCTGAAAATAGGTTCGAGCTCGCAAGATAGCATCCCTCTCCTCTTGTGGGATTACGTTTACGAGTTGAATGTTGTATTCTCAAAATCCGATACAAGATCACATACACTACGAGAGCTTGTTCATCTTGGCGTTCACAGTCGCTCCCCCACTCCCTCCCGCTCCCGCACCAACTCTCCACCGCACAACAGGAATAAGTCCAAGCACAGGCGGAGTCAACTCGAATGCCCCAGGGTATTTCCTCGACAACATCAAGTCTAACAAACCACAACCCAATCAGACACGGAAACAAAACAGAATGAAGTGAACTCACAAGTCATCCCGACAGTCACCCTCGAACATCCCAAGCCGGTCAACAAATGCCACCACGCATGTCCCTGCGTCAGCGCGCCGACCAACACGCCCACCCCGCTCAGCGTGTCCTCGGCCCAGAACCGAGCGCGGAGCGCGGTCCAGGCGTCGCAGAAGATATTGTCGACGTTCCAGATTGCGAATGCGAGGATGAAGAGGAGCGAGCCGGAGACGATGTAGTGTTTCGCGGCTTTGAGGTCTGCGGCAGGGATAGATTTGGGAGCGGTGCGGAAGAGGAGGACTGTGCGGTATGTTGCTGTGAGGTCGATTATGGCGAAGCAGACTTGGTGCAGCACTGGGTTTGGGTAATACAGACTGGGTTCTTGTTGACGCGGTGTTGAGGTGATGAGGATGGGACTTACTATAGAGCGCTAACGAGCGTTGGAACTCCCGCCAGGCCGAATTTCAACTTCCACCGATCAGAACCTTGCCACCGCTCGCTATCAGCGCACACGAGGTACAACACCAAGCTGACAACGAATATCATAGGTAACTCGTCGAGTAGGACTTGGGCATGCCATTTGAGGGTGGAGTGGAAGATGAACGAGCCAATGCCGATGCAGGTGATTCCGAGGTGGGCGAGGGCGTAGCGAGCGCCATGCGGGATGGGCCGTTGGTTGGGGTAGACGCGGAGGCAGGAGTAGGCGCCAAAGAGCCCGAGGGCGATGAATGGGATGTTGGAGATCGTGTTGTACCATTCTGCGACATAGTGAGAGTGGGTATAGTTGTCCTGCCAAGTCCCAGTGAGCTAGCAGCGCTATGAAAACAAGTTGGAGCTTACCTCGCACCAGTCAATGGTCGCAGTGTGGTTCCCCCATACTCCGCTCGTCTTTTGACCTATCCTGTGAACAGCCTCCATCGTCGTGGTCGTCGTTGTTGAGAAAACATTCCGGGTAAGCGAGCCATAAATAAGCTTTGTGACCGCTGGGAAAACGAAGCTGAGGCTGGCGCAAAGTGGAGGCCGGAACACCGGAAATAAATTGATCGCCGAGCCGGCTGACGTCATCCACCGAGATTAAAATTCATGTGATTTCCAGCCAAATGTACAACATAAATCGCAAACAAACAGGTAGCATATTATATCAACGAGATAAAGCCACATACTTGCTCAGCCACGGCAGTGGTTCAGCCCCGCACCACAAAACTGAGCAATGAAAATGTACAGGAACAGCTGTGTGGCGTGTTGATGATGAGCGCTCGGTCAACGTGCGTAAAACATGGGACTCACGAGGCCGACAAAAATACTTAGCGCTAGGATGCGCTGATTTCGCCAGAATTGCTGGCGTCGGACTGTTCGTGCGCCTCGGCGGAACGCGTGCGATTGGGTGGCCATGTTATCCTTTGTTCCTAATGTGTTAGTATTGGTTGACAACCGAGTAGATCCGACTTACGGTTTTATCGACTAGGAGCTCGATGCGTTCGCCGCGGCTGAGGATTTGCTCGACGTTGTGGACCATGATGTCCTTTACTTGGGCCAAATCCTGCTGCGCTTGGTTCAAAGCATCGGCGGGTGGCGATGTGTTGTACTGTTCGATAAGCTATGAGGTGGAGGGACGTTAGCCGCTTGGCAAATTGGCTCGCTGAAGACATTACCTTGCCAATTTGGGGCGAAAATTCATTCAGCCCATAGGCTGGCACGTCTGCGATTTGCTCGGCAGAGTAGGAGGTCGTGAACTACGTAACAACGTCCAGTAAGGTCACCGGTGGGGCTGGAGAAAAACAAAGGCTTACCCGACGCTGTAAATCCGCCAAGAAAGTAAAAGGCATCCGTCGTCCAGCAGCGTCATCGGCCATAACCAAGAACGTAAGACCTCCCTCGGAGACATAATGGAATAGATATTGCTCCCAGACATCTAGAGAAACGAGTGAGCGAGCAGATCAACCGCAGTCGTCGCACAGCCAACGCACAGGTGAGCTTCGAGTTGTTCGGAGGGATTTTAGACAATATCGTGGATACAGCTGTAACAAATAACTATTAGCAGAATAAGGGGGGCAATTTGGAGGTCATGGCGTACCTTGCGAGAAATCCCGCTTGCCAGTTCTGTTCTCTGCGAGGATGACGGCGTCGCGCGCAACAAGGGCGTGAATCAAACTCTACATAAAAGAATGTTAGGGTAACTCTACAAGCCGAGCAAGGTGCTCTATATGTAGGTGATGCGTACCATGATGGGAGGCTTTGGGGTATTTGTTTGTTGGGTGGTTGGCGAGGATGAGGAGGAGAGATCGCTGTTCTCGGGTGACGTCGTATGTAATTTACCCGTGGACTGTGGCGCTTATAAATGTTGAGAAATTCGAATATCTTGCTTGCCTTCGTCTTTGGGTGGATGAAGGGTGTGTCGCGACTGTTGCAGGCAGGACTGACGGGCTAACGGCAGCTGTACTGTTGAATCTCTTGCTTTAGATCGTAGCATGCAAAGTATTTACGATTGTTTCACTGTATTATATAGAATCGATGTATAGATACAATAGCGATAGCAGCGTATAAATCGTGCCCAAGATCTACAATCCACCTCTATACGATTACTTGTTCAGCTCCTCCTGGCGCTTCTGCAACTCCTCCTTGCTCTACAAATCAACCACTTATCAGCCACTAGATCCCACCGCAGCATGGAGATGAAGAGACGTACCAAAGGAGCACCGAGAGAGTTGAGCGTCTCTTGGTTAGGGATTTGAGGTCCTGGGACGTGGAACGCTCCCGCAGGACCTTGCTGAAGGCCCGAGTTGAGTCCTCCGCCTTCCTGAGGTGGGTTCTGGATAGATCGGACGCCATCATCAGCTATAATCCTGTAACCCACTAGTGGTGGATGAGTGACTTACGGAAGGAGCGGGGAGGATGTTCACGGTGTCGTTGTTGTTAGACATAGTTAAAAGTAGGTGTGTGTGTGGGAGTTGTGAGGAGGATGAGGGTAGAGCGGGAGTTTATATATGCGGGGAGGGAGCGATGTCGCGTGATCGCACAGCTGATGACGTCGGATTGAAGTTAAGGTAAGCTCGAGGTCCGGCCAATCGTGTGAAGTCTGGATTCGGTCAAATTGCCTGGTTAATCAGAGGTGGAGATATATGCGTGTTTGGAATGTGAGAGGCTGTGATGCAAATGTGCTGTGATAAGGACGGGGAGATGGGAAAAGGAATTTTTGTTCCGCTCCACTAGTCGCTGGAACACTGCGCGGCACAATTTGGTATCTATGTACCAGGGGAGCATCAAGAGAATGTCGAGTTTCTGGGTTAACAATATTAAATCCTGAGCGGCAGCGCCCCGTCGGAGCCCCGAGTTGGCCATTCGCCTTTTGAGGCGGGTAATAGCAGATCAAAGCGTATCAGTCATGATCATACAACCCACACTAACTCTGGATGAAAGACTTGCAGATGGAATAGGGAGGATGTACACAGTCTGATCGCTTTGTAAATCATTTTAAGGTGATTTATGTATGAAAGTAGGTGTACGGGAGTTGTGAGAGAAGTCCGGCGCAAAGCGGGAGCTTATGTATGCGCCGCGAGGGAGGGATAACAAGTCGGTCGGATGGTTCGGCCCAGTTGCCTTTCCGATCATGGAGCGGCTGAAAATTGGGAGGTCATGGGCGTCTATTTGGTGGTAAATATGTAGATATGAGCAGGGTAGAGCGGAATTCCATTCATTATAGTTTAATACTCCAGTGGGATCATTAATACAAAAGAGATTCTGTTCGTTTGAACGCCTTACATGCCTTGCATCATCTAGCGAGTCGTCAATACGTATCGTTATGAGAAGGTGAAAGTGTAGCTACTTTATTAAATTCTAGACACCAATCCGTTAGTTCGATGAGACAAGCCACATGAATCAGAGCACGCACCTTGGAAATTGACTTTTCCATCACCGTCCGTATCCACCTCACGAATGATCAACTGTATCTGCTCGTCCGACAATTTATCCCCTAGACCACCACAAACCCATCAGCACCTTTTCCCAATTCTCAAACTACCGCATTCGTACCCACCCAACTTGTTCAAAACAGCCTTCATCTCAGCCTTTTCGATCAACCCACTCCCGTCCAAATCAAACTGCCCAAACACAGCCTTCAACTCATCCTCGGCCTGCGCTACGGTGAGTCTAGCGCTCATGAGGGCTGCGAATTCGGGAAAGTCGAGAACGCCGTCTTGGTTGACGTCGGCTTTGCTGAGCATGGAGTGGAGTTCGTCTTCGGAGGGTTTTTGGTCGAGTGAGTGGAAGAGGGCTGCTAGTTCGGGGGTCGTGATACGGCCGTCGCCGTCTGTGGTGGCGGGGTTAGTGTGGATGAAGGTCGGAGGTTGTGGAATGCTGACTCTTATCGAATATTGCGAACGCTTCGCGCAGCTCTGAATCCAATTTATATAAGAACAGGAGCGTACCAAATATTTCAGGTCAGACTAACCCTCGAGTTGTTCTTCACGACAAATAACACATTCAGTCAGGACCGGGGTTCACCAAGGTCTACTATGCTAGAATACGAACCTGAGTTCTTTACAAGAAGTAAGAATAATTGATTTGTGCTCAATTAAGTTATGGAACTCACAAGAGGGGGCGAAACGGTGGCCATTTCGTGAAATATAGACTGCTGGTAGGTGGTTGTGGTGGTCAAGATTGGAGTGTGCGCTGGTCACGTGCGATGATATAGCGCGTTGGGATCTATTGTTAACTTCAAAGCTATTTTTACAATCTTGAGTTATATGGGTCCTCGTACTACACGACGAAGGAATTCCCTCAACACAGACATACGGTTTAACATGTCAAAGGTCTCTAGATTCCCGAGACCGCCGGTGGTCGAAGTGATTATCTCAGCCTCTGATAAGATAGAAGGATGACGTACACAAACGCCCCAGCTCAGATCACTCGTGCAACCGATCAGGAAAATCACATTCATTGGTCTTTCATGGTAGTATGAGAACAGTGCGAGGGCACAGAAACGTCCATCACAAACAAGAAAATAAAGAAACAACGATCCTCAAATAACCCTTTACTTGGAAAGCATCATCTGTGGCAAAGCGGAAACGTTAGTTGTTAGGTCATGGGCAAAGGGGAGGCATCGTACCTTCACAAATTCTATATTTTACGCTAAGGTAAGCTTCGCTTTGGGTTAGAGGATTGAAACACGCACCTTCGTAGTTGATCTGGCCATCACCGTCAACATCCGCCTCGCGGATCATCTCATCGACCTCGTTATCGCTGAGCTTCTCGCCTAGAATTCGATCCGCTGTGTTAGTCCAACGCGTACCCGATGCCCTAATCACACTCACCGAGGTTGGTCATAACGTGCCTCAGTTCCGCAGCGCTGATGTAGCCGTTTCCGTCCTTATCGAACACCTTGAACGCCTCCTTGATCTCCTCCTCGCTGTCAGTATCCTTCATCTTGCGCGCCATCATGGTCAAGAATTCAGGGAAGTCGATCGTGCCGTTGCCGTCGGCATCGACCTCGTTGATCATGTCCTGCAGCTCGGCCTCGGTGGGGTTTTGCCCGAGAGATCGCATGACAGTTCCGAGCTCCTTGGTGGTGATGGTGCCATCACCGTCTGTGTGGTTGGAGGGTGGAGGGTGGAAGTTTAGCGTTAGGCGCGAACCGCGCGCGATTGTATGAGGACGTACCCTTGTCGAACAGGGAGAACGCCTCCTTGAACTCTGTTAAGTAGGGTATTATGAGCTTAAGTAGGCAGTATTGTAAAGATATCACGTACCAGAGATCTGCTCTGTAACCCGCCGAGGTCGCGAAACGACAATCAGTTCGTGAAATAACTATGATGAACAAGCAAGCATACCCTCGGACTACAACGCAACAACAGACGTTAGCTCAAGATAATTCCTAAATTCGAGTGCACTTACAAGTTGATCAGCCATAGTGTTGTGGAGGGTGTTTAGCAGTAGGACGCGGGGGTGTTTCGGGCAAAGGGGACCCAATCAAATGCATATATATAGCTGATTATATCATGCCCGCGGAACCATCACGTGGTCGATCCCCCTGTCTTCTGAGTGGCTCTGCGATATCACAGCA
>MU132177.1:76944-112004 GCA_015039395.1 Ceratobasidium sp. AG-I
TTCAAATAATCTCGCGCGGCCCAAATTCAATCACGGGTGGTTGTTGGGAACGAGTAGTGTATTCCCATCAGGAAATCGTTTAATGTCGAACGACTCATCCTCTCTAAAGTACGATGAGCTTTCTAGTCGAGAGAGTTTGGGGCAAACCACTGGAATCGGGTGAGCAAACTCTTGGAGTGATGCGCTCTCTCGATTCTCTGGAGAATAGCCGAAAACCAAGTGAAGAGTAGAGAGATGTTGAGCCTGCTTGAGGGGGTCAACGAGGTCGTGCTAACCATAACTTCTCGTGAGATTAGCATATAGGAGAGCAATATTTGACCCACCAACTGATCGGGAAAGCAGGGGATCTTGAGGAAATTCAAAGATGGACATGCTCCCAGGAGTGTACCCAAAGACTGTGCATTCACTGGCTTGTTCTCGGTGTCGTAGTTATACGTGGCATATTCAAAGTGTCGGAGCCTGGGTAGCGAAGAGACCGCCCTAGATAAGGCATTAAGATTTGGTGGGAGTTCCGTGTTTGGATGGTGGTTATTGTCGATCAGCTTGAGCCTCTCGATCTGCTGGGAGAGCTTGGGCGAGCTGACGACTTGAATGCACAAAGCTTGCGTCCCGCTAAATTCTCGCAGGGAGGGCAGTAGGTGATCAAGCGCCGAGTTCATTGCAGACGCAATACGAGATTGGTCTGAATGATCCCAGTTAAAAGTAACTGCATGAAGCCTAGGGTGCTGATTGAGAAAATGGTATAGAGGGCTCGTTTGGCCGACGAAGCCGTCCCAGTCGATTTCATAGGAGCCTCGGATATCTAGCCTGCGCAGGGCCGGAAACCTGCGGTCTAAAAACTGAAGCAAGCCGTCAGGTTGGAGTTTATTTGAGCCATGACGAAACCGTATTCCCAAGGAAACTAGGTTAGGTGAAGCATTGATCATTTGGGCCAAAGGGCTATTCGAGCTAAAGGTACTCGCATCCCCTATAGCACTACATTTAGCATGAATATCACTCGTAGTTATTTTGGAAAACGTACTAATAAAACCAGCTGGTAGAACTACGTGCGTAAGATTATTGAAACAGAATGCCTACACAGTTAACACGTGAGCTTCGATCATGTGTTATTCAAATTAACCTACATCGGTTTGTTGCTTTTCTTTATAAAAGGGGCAGGTTTAGTCAAACGTATCAATCAAAAGGCTAGCTTGACGCACCTGTCAGGGACCCAATTCCCGCGTAATTCAGCTCAACCGAGCGACAGGTAGTACAGGATTGCTGAAAAGTTCGGAAAATAGGCACATCTCCTGGGAAGAATCCGTGCCAGGACATGTGTTTGAGCGATACCAGCTTTGGTATAATTTGTTGAAAACGGACCATCAGATCTCGATCCAGATCTGAGTCGTCAGCTCGGCGAACATACAGTAGGGAAACATGCAAAGAGATACGGAGATTGGATTCGGGTGCCTCGGACTGAAGCTTAGCAGTAAACTGTTCCATCTGGGAAGGCTTCATGAGCTGAACTTCGTGCCAGAGTAGAGGAAAAGCGAGTCGTTGCCACGAGTGAGATACAAGCGATACATCGATGAGCCGCTTTCTAGATTGAATGTTTGAAAGTATCAGCCCAAATAATTCGGCAGGTATGTAGATACCGGATGCGAGAGTGGCCATTGAAGGTGCTGGCAGTCATGGACGAGGGGCGCTCAGTCACGTGGGTATTAGGGGAGCGGCATCCCATGATTCAGCTCATCAACTTGATTAATCCCGATTTTATGGTTGGTCGGAAGATTCAATTTTCCCACAGCACTCAATATGGGCCTATACCCGCGAATGAGTCCCCTGGTCTCACATGTAGGCGAATAGCGCTAACAACGTTGGAAGGGGCTAATCCTCTCTTATCGCCCAATCACTCGAAATGGTAACTCCTCCTGGCGTTCCACTACCACCGTTTACAGTGCCAGAAATCTTTAAAACAGGTGCGCTACGTCCCTTATTTCACTGCATCAACTCCGTACAATTACATGTATCAGTAGAAAATGCGAGAGCACGTTGAGCATACAAATACATGATCGGCCTATGTACTAATTCTTGCGCCAGATTAGAAATACATGCGGGCACGTTAGAGGTTATCGACGATTACCACTATGCCAATGTCAGCTGCCCCTTTCGGGCTGGCGCAATCGAGCTCGTTGAGTGCACTTCCGGGGAGGCATTAATGAAGAACCAGGTGATATGCGTACACCTATTGGGTATCTGGGTCGAGAAAGGCTCAAGTACGAGTTGGACTTAAAGTATGACATCTATGATGTTCCAGGGTTATGGAAACGATGAAATCGGGTTCACATATACCTGCGAGACTGACTCTCGAAGCTATTATTCTACTCGTGCAGGACCCGATTGAATCGCATCGTCGCGCGCAACATAGATCTCGCCGTATGCACAGTACGAGCACTAAACCATGTGACAACATTATATAGGTTTCAATTACAATGTCAAAGGGTCGTCAGAGACAAGCTGAATACTCCCATCGGGAAGTCGGGCAATGTTGAGTGAATCGTACCCTTCAATGACTGACGAGCTCTCTAGTCGGGAGAGTTTGGGGCAAACTGTTGAAACTGGATGGACAAATTCCCTCAGAAAGGGGGCGTGTTGAGCATCATAGGAAAATTCAAAAAGGAAATGAAGCACAGAAAGGTTTTGGGCATGTATAAGAGGGTCAAGAAGATCACGCTAGCCGTAGTATTGTTTAAGAATGCTACGTGCGAAAGGTGAGATATGACTCACCAGTTGGTTTGAGAGGTATGGGATCTTGAGGAAAACCAAAGACGGACATGCCGCTAGAAAGTTGCTCAACGAATCTGCATCCAGTGGTTTTTTGAGAGCGCTATGATCGAGCATGATGTATTCAAAGTGTTGAAGTCTAGGTAGCGATGAAACTGCCCTGGATAAGGCATTGAGGTCTGGCGGGGGCTGTGCGTTTGGTCGATTCAAGATATCAATCATCTTGAGTTTCTCGACCTGCTGAGAGAGTTTGGGGGAGCTGACAACTTGCATGCACAAGGAAGACATGCCGCTGAACTCTAGAACAGAGGGAAATAGTCGTTCAAACATGGGGCTCGCCGCAGATACAACACAGGCCTGGTCAGAGAGATCCTGGTCAAAGTTAATAATGCGGAGTCCAGGGTGATGCTCGAAGAATCGGTATAGGGGGCTCGTTTGGGCAAAGACGGCGCCCCAGTTTATTTCGTAAGCGCCTAGAATTTCCAGCTTGCGCAGAGTGGGAAAATCGCGATTCAAGGACTGAAAGAATTGGTTTGGTTGGAGTTTATCTGAACCGTGAAGAAAAGATATGGCCAAGGAAGCAAGATTGGGCGAATGATTAATCATTTGAGCCAGAAGTACACTAGCGCTAGAAGCATTCGTCTTTTCTATAGCATAGTCTTTAGTACTAAAAAATCGAGTGGCTGGTTTCGGTAAACCTACTTATAGAAATGGCTGGTAAAATTGCGTGTGTCAGGTTCTTGAAACCGAATGCCTGTATGTTCTTTGAGTAAGCTTTAATTATAAACATAAAAAATTATCGTACACTAACTGCTTGCTCCTCTTTGGAATAGTCTTGATTTAGCGAAAAGAATCACTCGACAAACTGGTCTAACGCACTAGTCAGACGGTTGAACCCCACTTCGTACAAGTTGACGGAGCGAAGCATTGGACAGCATTGCTGGAAAGCTTGAAAAATAGATGTCCCTTCTGATAGATGTCTGCTCCAAGTCAAGTGCGTAAGAAATGCCAGCTTCGGTATGAGTTGTTCAAAGCGGAGCATTAAATTCGGACCCAAAGTTGTGGGACTAGGTAGACCGATACGCAATGAGCGAAGGTGAACAGAGATACGGAGGTCGGAATTGTCTGGTTCAGTTTCAAGCATTACGACGAGCTTCTCCATCTGATTTTTTTGCGTGAGCTGGACCTGGTACCAGAGGACAGGAAACGCGAGTCTTTGCCACGAGCGAGATACGAGAGACATATTGATTAATTGCTTTCGAGATAGGACATTTGAAAGAATTAGCCCGATTAGCTGTGAAGGGAAGTAAGTGCCAGAAGCAAGAGTCGTCATTGCAAGTTGCGGACGAGGGCCACTCAGTCACGTGAGCTTCGGGGCTCGTCCTTTGATTCCGACCAGCCTCCGCCGTGCTTCTAGCTGCCATAATTTGTACTGCTGTACCTCGGTCCGAGATCCGCTGCATATGCATAATAGTGCTGGCGCACACTTGTGACTATGCTGGGCTTCTGACTTGGAGTGAGCACTTGGCCGACAAATTCTTTCCGGATTTGTAGCTAAATGGGGATGTCTCGTGCCTCCTCGGCGGAATTTGCTTGTTTTGGTCGGCCCCCGTGGCTCGCCTTGCTGTAGGTTTGCAGCTTGGCGGGCTCTTATAGAGGGAGGCGGCGTACGCTGGGTCCCGCGGGGTACCGTTTGTCTTCTGGAGCAAGCCGTCCTTTCTTCTCCTGCTCCACGAATTCTGGGGACTCAAGATGTTGCTTCCTCAACTCTGGTTTCTCGGGCTTGCTGCTTTGCAGCCTGTGCTCGCGATCTCGACCGGAAACTGTGTTGCCTTTGACAACAACGCTGGAGGCTTCCAGGTAGCTGCGACTGGGAGTGCTAAGGTTCTCGTTGCTCCAGATGAATGGCCGGGTGTTGCGCGTGCAGCCGGTGACTTTGCGAGGGATCTTAGCACTGTGAGCGTTGTGTCACTTTGGTCGTAAAATTTGAAATTAATTTGAGGTTGCTGTAGATCACTGGCAAAACACTCACCGTTGCAAACGCTACGTCATCGACGGCGTCGCAGAGCAAAACGCCGATTATCGTTGGAACCCTTGGACACTCTGCTTTGATCTCTGCCGTGGTGAACAACACCGGGTTTGACGTATCAACACTGACGGGAAAATGGGAGAGCTATGTCGCCCAGGAGGTAAAGAATCCCTTGCCAGGCGTGAGCAACGCATATGTCATCATCGGGAGCGACAAAAGAGGTCAGTACCCGTACGACGAGCATAGTAATTTCGTGACTAAACTTGAAACCCAGGTACCATTTTCGGTCTTTACGAGCTTTCTGAACAATCCGGCGTGAGCCCTTGGTACTGGTCAGTGTTGCTCACCATTAGTAAGAGTTTTCAAGTAACAAGTTTAGTATTTAGGTGGGCGGATGTTCCGATTCAAAAGCATTCAACGGTTTACTTCACGGGGAACTGCTCACATGGAGAGCCCACGGTTAAGTATCGTGGAATCTGTGCGTTGGTTTGGTACCTCATCCGTTCGCTGGCTATTTACTAAGGTTTCTCTCAATGCAGTCATCAATGATGAGCAACCTGCAATTCAGAGCTGGGCTCAGGAGAAATTCACAAACGGCACTGGTCCACAATTCAACCACCTTTTCTACGCAAATGTGTTTGAATTGCTGTTGCGTCTGCGAGCTAATTACCTTTGGGTAAGTGTTCTCATTCGATCGTGTTGCCGTTCAGGTCTCAATGGCCCATTCCAGCCTGCTATGTGGAGTGGAATGTTCTACGTCGACGACAAGGCGAACGCTGCTCTCGCTGACTACTATGGCATTGTGATGGGGACGTCGCATCAAGAGCCTATGGCACGCGCAAGCCCTAGTGAGTTGCACACATTGTATTGTCGAGCTGATTCTAAGACTCGAATGGTACAGATGAGTGGAATATCAGTCCGCGTGGCCCGTGGAACTTTACGTCGAACGCAGATAATGTCACAAAGTATTGGGTTGGTGAGTGGTGATTCTTCGGAGAAATTTCAAGAGCTAAATTTACCAATTTATGTGGACCTATAGAGGGCGTCCAGCGAGCGTCGCCATATGGTATGGAAACTATCTTCAACTTCCAGAAAGAGACTAAATACCCGAGTGGGTTTGAATAGAAACCATGTACACGCTCGGAATGCGTGGTGAAGGTGATAGTAAGTATCACTCTCGGCGCGTTACCTATTTTGGGGATATGTTCTAACATAGAACCGTTAGTGCCCCTGGAAGAATCGACCAATATCAAAAATCTGGAGACTGTGGTCGAGGCTCAACGGAAAATCCTCGCTCAGGTATACAATAAGTCTGATGCTTCGACTATTCCGCAAATGTGGTGTCTATGTACGTTAAATTGCTCGGCTTCGTTTTCTCCGATACAGCTATACTCATGACGCGCCACAGATAAAGAAGTTCAAGCGTATTATGGTTAGTTTATTTTCCGTAGGGTCGCCAGTGCTTGCTAATTTAAGACATAGAGGACGGCATGCGTGTGCCGGATGACGTTGTGCTACTCTGGGCTGACGACAAGTAGGTTATATGTGTGAGTATTCTGAGCTATGCTTACGAAGAACGCTTCTGCGCAGCTGGGGTAACATCCGTCGGTTCCCTCTCGATAACGAGCGAAATCGTACTGGCGGCGCTGGAGTCTATTACCACGTACGTCTATATCCTTCTGTACAGCCCACCTGCATCTTTGCTGATACTATTGACTATTTTTGCAGTTCGATTACGTTGGAAACCCGCGCGACTACAAGTGGATTCAGTCAACTCAATTGGAGAAGGTTCACGAGCAAATGTGAGTCCAGTTTCGTCAACACGGAAGAGCCAACTAATAGTTAATCGAAAAGGACCTTGGCATCTGACCGAGGTGCAAATTCGATCTGGATTGTGAACGTGGGTGACCTGAAGCCGTACGAGATGGTAAGTACTTTATGTGATTACTGAGCGCGGGCTAACATTTGGTTACTCCCAGGCTATTGAGTATTTCATCGCCCTCGGCCGCAACGTTGACCGCTGGCGCGATTCGAGCGCTAACCCCGACTCTGTACAATCTTTCGTTACTCAATGGGCAACTCGGGAGTTCAATTTGCCTACCAAGTCCGCCGAAATTGCAGGTCTGGTCAGGAACATGACTAGGATGAATGCTCGAAGGAAACACGAGTTGTTGAACACAACCACGTACTCCTTGATCAACTACCACGAGTAAGTCGCTGAGATTCTATCTATCTTTCATATGTCGAACTAACTGGGTGACTTAGGGCCGAGAACGTTGTAGCTACTTGGGCGGATATGGTCACCCGCTCGCAGGCGATCTACAAGTCTTTGCCTTCGGGAACGCAACCTGCTTACTTCCAGCTCGTACACCATCCTATCCAGGCGTCTTCGATTGTGCAGAATTTGTACTACACCGCGGGTCAGTGTTTAAAAATGGCTCGTTTTACGCGTAATAACCTATGTTATTCTTGCTGGGAATAGGGAGGAACAACCTATATGCGTCTCAAGCTCGGTTAAGTACCAACGCACTAGCAGATGAGGCTGCGAAGTGAGTTTACGATCGGTTGCCATGTCTCTTCCAAAGTGCTAACCGCTATGCGCAGAATCTTTGATAGCGACTACGACCTTGAAGCCCAATACCATAGCTTGCTGAACGGTGCGCGCCGTGACCTTGCAGTATTTGGGGTTGTTTACTAATTTCGGCTCATTAGGCAAATGGGATCACTTTATGGACCAAACCCATTTGGGATATTATTACTGGCAACAGGCATGTTTCACGTTTAACTTTGTTTCCTGCCAGTTCTTACGTATATGTAACAGCCCATGACGAATACCATGCCTGCCGTGAACCGGGTAGCAGCGAAGAAACAAGCCCTGGCTGGACCTATGCGTATCACTATTGAAGGTAAGTGATATCCGCTTTTGAATTCCTACTTTCATATATTAACGAAATTTACCAGGATCCCTTGGGTACGTGTGCTAGTTCTTCACTTATTAAACCTACTAACCTTGTCTCTAAACTGGTAACCCAGCGCTTGGCCCGGAGTGAGTGCTTTCCCACAGAAGACTAGCATACAACTCACGTCTGCTTTCAGGATAACAGCAACCAATGCGCCCAGGGTTACAACTGCCCACCCCCATCCCTCCCAGCCCTCGACCCCTATACGCCTGGCAAGACTCGCTACATCGACATCTCCGCCGGCGGTCCCAACACCTTCTCCTGGACTGCAACCACAAACGCATCCTGGCTCAGCCTCTCACCGGCGTCCGGCAGCGTCTCCGCCTCCAAGCCTGAGACTCGCGTCACAGTGTCGGTGGACTGGTCCAAGCTCGGGTCTGCAACTGGCTACGGCTCGATCAGCCTGAAGTCTGCGGCGTCAAAGCAGGTCGGTGCAGCTACGTCCGTAACCGTGAACCTTGCCGCGTACGGACGTAGCCCGGCGTCTGGATTCAAGGGGTTCGTGGAAGGCGATGGCGGGGTGTCGATCGAGGCCGTGCACCCTACGCGCAACTCGAGTGCGGGTGGGGTTGCGTGGTATGCGCTTCCAGGGCTGGGAAGAACGAATGGAGCAGTAACCCCCTATCCCGTGTTAGGGAATGGAGGGAACGCATTTAGCACTGGATCTGGACCAAGCCTGTGAGCTTTTTTGTCCTCTTCGGTTTGTTGCTTGAAGATTGAACTGAGACGGAAACTCGCAGGGAGTACGACTTCTACACGTTTACGAGTGCGGCTGGTGGAAACATCAGCCTGACGTCATATATATCTCCAGCACTGAACGGTAATGGGAATAACCGCCCGGTTGGGTTTGCCGTGCAGGTTGACTCGCAAGCACCCCAAACGATCTACTATTCTCCGGTGACTTCGTCGCGTACTGACCCGGCGGGATGGGGTGGCGCGGATGGATGGGTAGCGAATTCGTAAGTATTGGAGTATCATCAGGAACGTTGATGGAGTGCTAAAACGTACGCCGCAGCATCACTACGGCTAAAACATACCACCCTGTGGCGCCTGGCGCACACACCCTCAAAGTTTGGATGCTGGAACCTGCGGTTGTTCTGCAGAAATTTGTCGTGGGTGAGTAACCGAAATATGTGTTCCTTTCAGCGCGCTAAAAACTAGTGCTACGTCATATAGATACTGGAGGGGTTAGGGCATCGTATCTTGGACCTCCCGAATCTATCCGGGTGTAGTTTTACTCTGTTTTGCCAAAAGCCCACTTGTAGTCGACTGTAGACTACTCTGCAAAAACTCGAAGATAGTCAAATAGTGTTAGCCGTTCTCTGTTCGCCCCGTTTAGAAGGTGCCATCAGAACCTTATATGCGCGTGCCCATTGTTTGGTGCAAAGTCAATCAGCTCCGCGTCGCGCATCTGCTCGCATCAACCGTTCGCACGGCATGTCATGGAGCGTCCTCGCAAGTATGCTTCATGGGATGAAAGTTTTTGTGATATAAGATGTACTCGATCTTAGAACCATTACGATCTTACCCACTCACGAAAACCTATCGTGGGATTTAGGTGATACCATGCTCTTCGTCTGAACACGTTGTCAGCTAAACGCGTGCACGTGGCTAGCTTATGGTTTGGCATGCAGGCAAAAACCACGGCCATTTACCACGCGTTTGGCGGGCGCTCTACACCGCCTGCCAGTACACGATCTTCTGCGGGCAAATCCACTTAGGCTCGCACGAGGGCAGGCCAGGTATCTCAATTCTATCATCCCTCTTCTTCCTCCGACCGTTGACTTAACTAGACGCGCTCTCTGACACTCTAGACCTGACTCAACCTCAACTTACTACGTCGTGTTATCGCTATTGAGATGACCATACCAGACGTGATTACTCGACGCTTGTCTTCTCACTTCCTCCCAAAAAGGAGTGGTACTATTGACCCAGGCCCCTCAAACTTCAACTCTGGACCAAAATACGATGAGGGCGTACTCGCGAACCCACGGCATAGCGACTTCTTCCCACCAGGAATTGAACGCACCGCACAGCATGGAGAAGACGTTATACTGTCTCACAGTATAGCTATACTAAAAGACAAGCTTTTCGACCATAATCACATAATTCACGCCAATAGTATAGCAGTGACTTCTGTCTCCTACTGCAAGCGCCGTGGTGGTCCCGAACACGAGTTTCTGCTCTTCAGGATCGTCGACCTAAAGAACCCTCCACTTTCGAACTACATGATACTTGATCGCACGGTCCGAGACCAGACGCGCCACAAAATCCCTGTCCCGACATCTGGCACTAGTGACTCGCCTTTCTCATACGTAACTGGGACACCGGCCGTCGACCAGTTGCATGTCTCATACTTCGGGGACCGAAGCTCTTTGCTGAGTAGCTACTGCGGATCAGAATACGATCGACTTGAAATCCTCGATTTTCATGACGAAACATTTCAGCTTAATGAACTCATCGTCCTAGCATCATCTACGTCTCGTCTGCGACCAGACTACCACATTTACAACGCACAATGCTTCTGGTTTGCTAGGATGATCTGGGAGAACTTACGGATTCGGTTCCCAGCCTCTGAGCATCGGAATCTCATGAATACGCAAGGAACAATATTTGGCCTTGCTTTGACAAAGGTTGAAAGTCCTGAAGATGTGCGGGAGGCATTTCTTGAGGAGCACCACGCATTTCTGAGGAGGATACAGGAGCGCCAAAAGGTGGTTGTATATTTTCGCGACTGAGAGGCTTGATTGTGTTCTGACGTCTCTATTATTTAGACTATGCTGCAGAACCTCGAACAGTCCGCCGATGAGGGCAGACGGCAGTTGACGTTTGCCGCTTTAGAGGCCATAAATCTGCCGACTCGGCCCGTGCAAGCAGCAGAAGCGCCTCGGACTCGTGATCGCACTTGGCTAGGCATATTATGATTTTCCTGCCGTAAGCCACTGGATTTTTGGTTGATTCTGATCAGGTGAACATTCCCAACCCCACATAACAGTTGTTTGCGACTTGCTAACTCTTTTCAGAGTGTTTTATGGCTATTAAACTGCTTATTCAAAATATGCCCATGTATTTCTTCAATAACTCATGACTCATTTACGCTATCGATCGTTTATCTATAGCATGGCCTATCCTATGCCCTAGTCCTCGCCCGTCGTGTCTCAGCAGTTTCCACGCACTGTCAAACAACATCATTATTTTTACTCCCTACTGAAACTTTGGCTTATCTAATGTGTACTGAATACATTTGGCGTGATGTCTGCGGTCCGAGTGAATTGTGTTGATGATTTTCTGCAGTCAGCCACTTCAAGCCATAGCATATTGTTCGAACGCCGTCCACGTCCACAAGAGAAACAGTAAGAGCCATCCCAAACTAACCATGTCAAACACCGCCGTGCAGCCAGGGTCACTAAGTTTGCGACGGATTTCCTGGGCTTCTCCAATTTCAGAGTTAAGATGTAATATGCGACCTCTTTTTCTTTCCTCGTTTTTCGTCCATTGAGCATCTTTGATACAGCGCATATACCTCGTGCCGCTGCCACGCCAGATTATTTCCGGCTGGCATCATTTCCGTGAGGATATCCTGAAGATGGAATACGAATTCATTATATATTCCTGAGGCCACTGTCGAGGAGATATTCAAGGGATTTTCTCATGGTATTACTTAATCCTTGCCTCAAGGACGCGAACCCATGATATTGCTAACTACTGATCCTGTTACTGGAAACACAGTACGAGCATTTCTTATTCTGGCCCACCCGGCTGTTTTCTCTGCTTGGACATACATCTGTGGCGGATCATTCATTGCGTTTCGGTTGCCTCACCTCACATGGTGGTTGAAACCCGTGTTAAACATGTGCCGATGTGGCTGTGTATAACAGTCATTCTCTATTTATGTTGGCTTGAGGGGTGGCTTCTTTTGCATTTATCGGGTGATGCAACGCAACAGCGATTTGGAAGAAGAGCAGCCCCCACAGCTGACGACTAACACTGACAGGCCTCATGGTCACGCACCACAAGTCCCCACGTCGCGATAGAAGTGCCACGGCATTTCTTGCAGGACTGTACCCTGTGATAGCGATAAAAACGACTTGCATCTGTCAAGGGAAAGGTATGGGCGGCAATTGCCGATGACGTGTTTGACCTCGTGACGATCAGGCTCAACGGGCGCTTCACCGTATCAAGCCGGCTAGACATTATATTCTAGCTTTGTTGTCCGGTTTAAAGTTGACCAAATGGAGGGTCCGTTTATTGCGATAACGCCTCACGTTTACAACGCTTTACCGCGCGATATCCACGCAGGCCGTCGGTATATCTTACAGCCCTGCCCTCATCATTGATATCCTCTCCCTCCACGTCGCGCGCGATATTCTGGCTTTAGCAGGGTAAGCGCCCGTTGGTATCGTCGTTCAACCCGCTCAGCTTACACTCCTTACAAAATTTTGAGTAGCTCAAAATGTCAACTCGAACCGAAAATCAAAGGCCTCTCTCAGCTGGCTCGCTTGGGGCTGTTCCTGACCAAGTCACGCAACCATTTATAGTGTTTCCTTCTAAAGACAACAGAGACGGACAAGGCTTCCCGATCGATCGTACGTCCACCGATTTTTACAGCGCCAGTCAACTACGAGACGCGCTTTTGCGCCACCCGGGTGTCGAGAAAGACAAAAAGAGCATATATATCGAGTCGGCGTCTTACTGCCGACAGCAACAGAAAGGAGCCCGCGAGTTCATCCTCTTCAATATACGAAAGAACACCCCCGGTCAAACGGAATCTAGCATATTACTACTCGACCCCAGCACTGCCTCACACACACCCAGCCCCGCCTCACGCTCGGATTCTCACTCTGCTCAATGTCTGCCGTTGTTGTTCAACTTAATGAAACCCAGTTTCTGGAAGTCACTCAAGAACCCTGGCCGTTTCTACGTCCCCAACGAAGATTGTCTCGAGAGCGTCCTGGACAGCCGTGGCTTGGCTGTCTACCAAGAACTTGAAAAAATTGTTTTCGAAGACGAGAAGTCCTTTGACCTCGAGTCCTTTGTCGTGCTGGCGTCGACCATCTCGTCTCCTAGCAGCCTGTCTCAGAAGAAGCTGGCGCAGACTCCTTACTGGTTTCCTATCGTACTATGGAATCTTATGAAGAATTTTCCGTCGAGGATTGCGTTGATGCCGAGGGCGGGTGTGTACAGATGGCTGAACCTTCGTGTGGCTGAACTGACTGTATAGTTTGAATTTAGCGGCGGATACGGTGCCGAGATTGGATTCCGGGAATGTCGACAAGCTGCTAAAGAAGTTTCACGTCCAGCTTGCGAGGTTCAGGATCGAGTTAGGGGGTACCCGGAACGTAAGCGCTCCCCTTTTTCTTCTCCTCAAATTGATGCCACTGTCATATAGGAACGCGATGAAAGGGAAAGAAGGGCACAGCGCAGGCAGCAGTCACTCCTTATTCACCAGAGCGATATCGATGCAGAACGAGAAAAAATATTAATCACGCAACGGAATGTTCAGTTGTCTACGAGTTCAAGGCATATGGCTGAAGAGAATGCCAGGCTGAGGACGGTGTTGGCTGCCCAGCGAAAGCAAACTGGAGAAAAAATAGAATAATGTGCAGGTGTGTCAAGTGAACCAGGGTGCGGCGAAACGCCAAACAATGACCATGTTTTTAGAAATGAGGTCACAGAATTTGACGGTTTGCGTGCATACATCCTTCACGATTGGTCGTCCGTTCCCTAAACACATCTTTAAGAAACCCTTACTGATTCGCCTACCACTTCATATGAACTCGATCTGCTATACTTATAGGCATCTTTTATGTTTTTCTTTTTCTTCTTCTAATCGTATGTATCCACTCATGTTTCTGCTCTGTGGGTAAACATTCTCCTGCTTGATACATGTATTTCCTCTTCTTTACTTACTTATACTTCCCTAACTTTGGAACGCTGTAACATCCTGGAGACCAAGCCCTATCGTTAATCAACCACGCCCGAATCTTGTATCGTATTCACGAGGCACGCCAGGCGATTATGACCAGAAAGACGCTTCAACGGCGCTCTTGGAGCTGAGGCGATGTGTTATTGTGGAACCACAACTCTGTAGGTGATGGGTCGCAATATGGTTGGTTCAGAGGAGTTAGACGCTCAGGAAAGGGGTAAGTCAGTAAACCTATGATTGACAAAAGCATTTCCGTCCGTTTTTAGTCTAGCCCTGAACGCCGCTTGGTCCACTTGCCACTTTTCAACGCTGTTCTGAAACTCCTAGTACTCAACCTTGCCCCCAGTTCAAGCTCAACGAACTGAATGCCTGGGAACATTTATGCAGGGATATCAAATTAGCCTTGCGTAGTCCGTCCATTGGTTTCCGTCAGGCGCATACAATGGGTAAACAAGTGGAGTTACCCTTTTATGGGGGTGTTCTTTTGGCTGGTTCACTCAAACTACTAAAGCTATTATAGAATCTTAGCCAAAAGTTGTGCATTGTAGCACTGTTCGGTTTTAGAACACGTGGTCCTCTTCGACTAAAGGTACCGTCCGAAGTAGCACTAAGTCGCTACAAGAACAAAGATGGCTCCACGATGCACGGACAAATTGCGTTTACGCCCGCTCTCAGATCGAAAGCCGGTTTTACCTCCGTCACTGACCCAACAAAGCCCAGCCGTGGAGCAAAAAGAAGACCGTCGATCACCTTCCAAAACCAGTCTAGCACAGCTGAATCATTTTCAGAAGAACTGTCAAACAGGCAGGAGAAGACCTGCCCACCCCACGCGGCCCCCAATGATGACACGTGGGAAGGCAAGAACAGGGATAAGTCGGAATCTTGGAAGTGGAAGATTGACGGGGGTACGAATTCGCCGGCAGATGAGGCGGTTGTTAGACACTCTATTTTAGGTGTTTGTACCTGCTGATAACGCGTTATCTCCGTCCTGGTAAGAGATATAGGTCAAAAACGGGTTGATTTGTGTACAGTAAGTAGTCGGTGGGGGCACGTGAAACAAAAATTAGATAAAGACCTCAAGAGAAACATTTGTATGCGAACAAGTGGGTGGAGGGAGCCCGTCTCAAAGATCAAGCCATTCGGTTTGGGAATTCGATACGTTGGGCTAGTCTCGTTTGTGTTTGAACGCGAGGGTCAGGTGGAAAACTTAGATACTGAAGGGGGTTGCAGCAAAGCCAGGTGACGATGGTAAAGATACGGGTGGAGCACATGCGTCGGTGTTCGTCAGTGGAGGAGGAGTGGAGGCTATGTTGGGTCGCGATGAGATGGTGCACGCCTCAGGATGGAGTGGGAGCGGAGGCTTGTCGAACAATTGGTAGGTCACCGGGACTGACAAAACGACCCGTATTTGGGGTTTGGTTTACCATGAACTATATTCTGTATGAATTTATTCATGTTCGGATGGCGTTCCCCCCCTTACAAAAAAAAAGAAGAAAAAAACCAAGAATATGAGCATCTTCGTTGTAATCGAAATTGGGGAGCTACAAGGGCGGCAAAAGGTGCATGTATGTACTGGCAGCGCATGTGCATACACACTAAGGAAATGAGCAAGAAACATCTACTACATTCGCGGTAACTTGGTCTTTTCTAAACCACAATAGGATTACATAGGGGAGCGATACACTTGGACGGACTTATGAGATTGGGTGTGAGCGTGTTAAAAGTCTAAAGAGCGGCCAAAATGCGTGTGATGAATGGGATTAGCAACACTGCATAAGCTCCCGTGAGGAGGTATGGTCGTAGATTATTATTATTTTCGAGAAACGGGTGAGGCGAGAGGGATAAGCGACGAGAGTAGGTTCGGGAGAGGTAGGTAATGGTGGGTAGATCATATGGAAGTGAGTGAGCGCTGCGGCATTAGCAGGAATGTGCACTTAGAGGGCGGCATGATTCGCAGGCATACTGAAGAGAGTTTTGCCAGGATGAAGGGGGTGAGTCAAATTAGTTTAGCGAGCGCTCGACGACAGTGAGAGATTTGCAGTGCCAAACCTGATGTGGTCTGTCGGCGCGAGTGTAGAATGAGAGCCACCGAGTGATAATCCTCTCTTTCGTAGTCTTGTTGCTGGCAGAACCACTAGCTAGGTTGAGGGAGTGTATTGAAGGGGAAATCAATAAAGACCAGGAGGCTGCTCGTGGTCGATTCAGGGTACCGCATATTGTCAAGAGTGGGCTTGCGTCAGTGGGAGGGTCATGCGTCGATGATGCCGGCAAGGAGCGCACGCCATCTCCCTCGTACAAAGCAAGGCATTCTAGGCCAAATCAACAGGAAGACGGGAAGGTAAGAATTCAGAAAGAGCGGGGGCAAGTTTTCACCGGTCTCGAAAACTCTATTTGCTATTCTCGCTCTCCGCCATCCTCATCACACGGTATAAAGACCAAAATCAATCAATTAATTTCAGTTAACCACAACAAAGTAAAGGTGAGCACATAAGTACTACTAAACAACGTGTATATGCGTATGAGAAGAAAGCGTTCGTATAAAATATCAAGTGATACAGTTTGGGGTCTACTCCATTATTGGTTAGCGCAGCAAGCTAGTCCCGTTTGTATTTTGTTTCTGTGGAAACGTGGGAGCCAAGGGGAGGAAAAATTAGAGGCCAAGAGTGCCGAGGGAGAGCCCAAAGGCAAGGTTGCGGAGCAGAGCGGCGATGTTGACCAAACTTGAGGAGACAACGTGCGTCAGCATAGTTGGTTAGTCTAAGTGGGAGAATAACTCACAGTTGAGCGACGAGGTTGAGGACGCCCTTGAGGAGGATGCCGAGGCCAATCAGGACTTGGTTGAGCGCGACGTCGATACCCGTGAGAAGACCGGCAAGCAAGGCAATATCACCCAAATTGTCGACGAGGCCCTGCAGGGCGTCTACGATATCCTGTGAATTGCATTGTGAGCTCGTTGTACACGGTACGAGTTAAGAGAGAGACGTACGTTGATGATGCCGGACAATGGGTCGGCGAGCTCATCGCCGGTTTGGCGCTTGAGCAGCTCAGAGGCAGGGATAGTGGTCAAAGAAGCGGCGGCTTTGTTAAGGGCGGTGGTGATGCCTGTAAGGGGCGCCACGGCATCTTCTTGGGTTGTGGTATTGCTTGCAGATAGTTGGCCTATGGGGTAAAACAGTCAACACCAATCTTTAATGCGCGGTAAATGGGAAGTCATTACGAATTGTAGAGGTGTGAACGGCCACCTCGGTTTTGAGTGTGTTTAACACTTCGTAGATGGCGGCGGCGTTGTCGCGCTTCACCATCATGTCCTTGGTGGACAAGAGGGGAGTCGCACTCGCGAACTGGAGGAGGCCAAAAGTGGCATAGGTGAAGAGGACGGTGAAGGTGGAAAAGAGCATTGTTGCAAGAGGGTCGAAGGAGCTGGCTTGCTGGAGTGTGTATCGCTGAGAGACCGATGGAGATTGAGCAAGTCGGTCAGGCGTTATTTAAACGTTCGTAGAGCATATTTTTCGCAACAGGAGACTCGCTCGACGTGCTAGGGAATACGAGAGCGCGTCACAGGTCGGCGTCATTGCGGCTCGCAATGACGAGCGACAACGCACCGTAGGAAGTCAGGGTACTCAACGTTAGTCCAAGTACTACTAATGCACTTTCAGGGAGTCCCGATGGTACTTTGGGCCCGTCCCAATGATTGATTAGTCCCAAACATGGGGTTTAGAACAACCTGTCATGAACCCCGCAAGGGTTTTCTATGCTACTAAATAGTCCATTGGACTTTGTGGATGTCCATGGACTTTGTGGACATCACGGACTTTGTGGACGTCACGGACTTTGTGGGCGTCCAGGACTTCAAATTTGCTTGAGCTTTTTTTGAGATGTACTTGAAGCAATCACGAATTTTACTTGTTAAACTTTATATGCTACATCTGATCCCACAGAAACTTAGATAACAATAAAATAATTCTACAATGGGCGTAACTAATCGAGATCATCCTCGTTCCCTTCCTCATCAACAAAGTTTGCGCGTGCGCTGTTCCGGCCTCGGTCTACAATCGCCCATGTATTGTGGTTAACAGGTACCCTTCCAATCGCAGCGATTACGGCCCCAATGCTGATGATTTCCGAGCTCAACATTCGACTGTACTTGACGACAGGGCTTTCGGGCAGTGCCGCATCCATGCCACGCGTAACACACTCCTGCACACGCACGAGGAGGTACGGTCGTCGACGGTTGTTCCTGGAGCGTAGTTAGTATGACGAGAATTACTGGGTGCAACTACTCACTCTGGATCCTCAATAAATTCAACGTAGAATACGTCGACCACCTGGCCGTAATAAGTCACTCGAACTGGAACATCCGGTAAATTTCGATGGGCGGCGTTCGCGTCTGGCAAAAGCTCATACTAGCAATGCAAACTCGTCAGTACCGGAGTGTAAATATATACATGTGTATGTAAGAGACGTACCTTTATGAACGAGTTATCGCGAGCACTAGCATCGCGTTCAATTAGACGGGCAACACGAATCCTATCTGCGTCGTCGACCAATCGAAAACGACCATAGCTTACTAGTGTTGTTAGGTCGATTCGATCTCGGAGCTGCTGCCCCCTAAGTCCTTGTCCATACGTAACACCAAAGTATTTTGTAAACTCGTTAAGAAGCCGGATCTTAACGTCCACGTTGTATTTTACTGGCGGACCTAAGATAATCTCTGGAACTTAGAGCGTATACCATTTGTCAACGAGCGAACAGGTGGGTGTTGTCTGCGGTGTTGCTTACACTCTGGGTATATTTTTTCGCGCGAGGACAGCCGCTCACCGTCCCGGTATGTGTAGTTAATCTTCGGCCTTCTCAGAGAAGGCATGTCGTACACAATAGATACGATTTGCATCTGTGCGCGGCGTTGGACATAGTTATCGAGATTTTCGTAAGGTCGGACAGCACTCTTCACGGCCGGGAGGAGGTGACCGCAGAATCGTTCCATGACGAACGCCCATGAAGCCCAGAGGGGCCCAGTCTGCCTGATGTAATGTGGCATGTGGAGGAGCGCATGGATCGTCAACGTGCACGTAGGGAGTCGGATTTGCTGATACTGATAATACAACCTGCGTACGAGCAGAACTAAGTTAGCGTGAAGTTAAGAGCTAACGCGTATACTCACCGCTCATATTCCTGTACCCATTCATTCACCTTTTGCTGGAGCTCGTCAAGCTGGGCTTCCGTCAGTTCAAATTCAAGGCACATAATAAAGATTTCTCGCATAAGCAAGAAGTGCCTAGAAAGTTTATGTTAGAAAGGTTACACAGATAAATGGGAGCAATATGCGTACCCGTAGTAAGGTTCCGGTAGCCGACCCTTGAGTACGAGTGGCGCAATGTACTGAAACCAGAACGAATATGCCTCGGCTTTGTAAAAATTGCCGTCTTCAGCTATGTTCGGTAGCGTGCCCACGAAAGCTGAAGGTATAGTTTTGGCGGCCTTTGCGCTTTGCCGACCAATCTCGGCCCAGTCGTCCTGTGACAGTCGATAGTTACCATTACCTTGATCAATCCCCTTGAAGTTGCCTGTCCAGTGCTTTATCATATTCGGGACGAGGTTTTCGAATAACAAGTGCATAATATCGTAGGGGGCACACCTCGCTAGGTCAATCGACTTGAGGCGCGTGAAGACTGATCTTGAGTTGATGCCACAGTTCTGGGTAACTATGGCACGCACGGCGATTGTTGGTGCAGCGTCGAGCTCAGTGTAATGGAATAGAAACAAAGCATGCGTACGCATTAGCAAAAGATCGGGAGGGAATAACTCCCGGGAACTCGGAGCAGTCAGTGAAACATAGTAAACTGTGTTTCTAGCCAGTCGACATGGCATACCTCGAATGTGACAAGCTCGACAAGGTGAGATTCCATTATGGCCCTTCATTGCCAGTAGTTTCGAGACAGCAGGGATATCACCAAAAAGAATGATAATGAACGCACGTAGTATAAAATATGCCCCTTCCTCGTTGTGATCGTTATCAACAGCCGCCTCGCCCGCATTGCCGTCTTCGCCTGCGTCGCACGCAACCTTGCTTGACTCAACTCCGTCCTGGAGCATCAATAATTCGTCTATTAGGGGGATTAAGAAAGAATTCAAGTCCTTGCACTGCTTCGGACCAGGAATTACACCAACGCATAGAACGTTCTCGAGGCGGGTTCGAATGCTAGGATGAAGGTTTAGGTTCACAAGGACGATTGGCCAAGCTGTCGATTGCCCACGGCGGCGCCTCTTAAACAGGGTAAATCCATCCGTTGCCAGCGACAGCGCAACATCGGTGGGCTCATCAAAGAACCGGTAGTTGCTACCTTCCTGAACCCGAGTCTGCCGAAGCGTTCGATAGTGTGCCCCATCAAAAACATCGGCGTAATTGCCGGGCTCATGCGCCGCCTCAGCCTTTGATCGGTAGAGCATCCTCTTGATTGAATCCGCATTCTGGAAGAGGCCTTGGAGTTGGGGGATCAAAGGGGTGTAGCGAAAGGAGCGGCGCGGCTTGCCGGCAGCGTCTCGTCGATGTTCTGTACAAAACGGGCACCTATCCATGTTCGCGTATCTGCCTAGAAAACAGCAGCAAGAGTTGACGCAGCAATCGTATGCGCGCGTTTCCAAACCTGATAGAATCCGGAGGCGGCGCCAAGCCACAAACTCGCTTGGAATATCAAGTGGTTCGCAAGCACCATGGCGGAGGTCATCGTAAGTCTGGCGTGAGAAGTGTGTGCGTAGACGCGAGGCAAGAAAGTGGAGGGTGGTTCGGTCTCTGCTGGACAAGATACGATTATCTAAAGTAATATCACATATATCAATCTTTTTTATGATAATAGAACGGACTCTAATAGCACTTACACATATCAATCCATTCTTCATCGGCAAGGTCACCAAGCTCCGCTTCCAAGAGGGCTAATAGATCGTTGTCATCCAAAGCCGGCTCATCATTTGGATCAAGTCGCAACGGCACATCTCGCTCAATATACGGGGGATCTTGTTCCCCATTGTCAACAGGTCCGCCGTCGTTGTCCGAGTTCGCAGAGCTGTCGTCGGGATCAGGCCAATCCTCAATTGTTACTGGAGGGTTCTGACGTAGCCCGTGAGCAGGCGGCAGTTCTATTAGATAGACGTCAGAGCCATAGATTTGTTTGTGGATGGCATATTACTCACGAGGGGGTGGAGCAGGTAGCTCATTATCGTCCTCAACTAAGCTCATATCGGCAACAGCGTCGGGCTCTAGAAGGTATCGTACCTGCGCGTTAGCTCGTCACTTTTCATACAAGCTTTATACGTTACCTTACCTTGGCTACCTATATCCTCATCCTCGCTTTCGTCCTTGTCCTCGCCTTCATCCTCGTCCTCGGCTGCATATGCGTCCCCGTCGTTGTCCGCTTCTTCGTCTTCCTGCTCGACCATTCCGATGTCGCCTGGACCAGGATCGGCCCCATCCAGGACTGGTCCGACCCCAGTGTGAGCTAGCCCGGCATTATGGAGAGCCGGATCGTCCTGGTCGTCCAGCATAGCGAGGTTCTGCTCGAGTTCAAGTCGATAATGGGCGCGGTGACGACTGAGCTGACGGGCACTGAGAAGGTCGCCGCAGATGGGGCACGGTTCAAGGGCGCCAGCGTTGGACGCCATTGCTGGCAGGGATGGAAAGATAGTGGGATGGGGTGGCAAATGTAGACATATTTGAAGTGGTGGGTGAGTCCGAGTCCAAGTCGATGCTTGGTCATGACTTGGGCGCTTAACCAAAAAACCGATGCTGGAAATCACAAATGCGACCACGACCACAACCCGACCACGAACTTGGCCACAAACTTTACGGTGACAAGCCTATGGCCATAATGGCTCGCACTGGCTACCCCAATCAGCCGAACGCAGTGGACTCCTCAATATTCCCTTCACAACCTCCTCGAAGATCCGTGACATAGCTACCGCCAGAGTACGACCAATGTACGTATTTCTGTACGTATTTTACTACCCACCACGATTGTTAATACCCTCTACCCAAGCAGGATACATGTAATCCTTGCAGGCGCTTCCTGAGCAGCATGGTGTTCCCCATCTGTTTTGTAGTCAGGCGGTCACCGAGATCCCCACCACTCGGGCACTCTATTGTTTTGAGCTCCGGCAACGTGCAGGTAAGGTCCACGCCTCCTAAATGCATGAATTTTTTAGTAGGGCTGATTTTATTATCCCGGTCTAACGTGCTTAGTCGTTTGCAGATTTAGCTCCACGCCAGACGCTGACCGAGAGACTACCTCTATCAGAAATAAGCCTATACGGGGTAGCGATCTAAATAGCGCATCCCCACTTGCCACACTCCTTCTTTCCTACCGCCCTCGTGAGTTGTTCACTCGCCTCTCTGCTTGCATATACTCACTTTTTTGCCCCAATGTTATAGATCTCAACCACTTGCCGGCGATGTGGTTTTTCATGGCTACAAGCCCAGCCATATTGCTCTCCACAAACACATAATTTGCAACAAGAAAACGTAGCATTCAGGTCAGTACAGTATTGTATTACTATATCATACCAAAACTCATTATGTTATCTAGTCTTTGCTCATTCCTCTCCTAGACACACCAACCACAACCCCAGCTCTGGATCAGCATGGTGCCCCGAATGGAGGCAACGCGGAGTGAAATCGCAGCCCCCCTGCCTTTCTTGATCCTGCCAACTCTGTAAGTGGCTCGCCCATCTGTATGCCTTGATACTGAGATATGCGAATGATTTCTTAGGTGGCGCAACAGGGTGCTAATTTGCCAGACGTCAATTCCGTGAGTCTTTTCGTTTTTGCGTGCCAGCCAACTCGCTGACTCTAATGTGCAGCACATTGAACATAAGCGCCAGGAACACGAACGCCAACGTCTGCAACAGCGCCAGCTTTTCGAGGAGCAAATGTGTATGCTTGAGCAGCACCAGGCTCTCAAGGAGGAAAGACTTATGGGGAGCTTGGCTGTGGCGACAGGTGGACCTCTCAATCCCGCTCTTTCTCTCATTGGTGGCGGCGCTATGCAACACCATCCTGCTATGTCTGCCCCGACCACTCCGCCGAGAACAAACAGCGTTCTCCAGTCGCACCCTGGAGCTCACTCTATGCACGACAACGACATCGCGGCTGCATTATCCCACGGACTTGCGCCTGGTAGCCGACTAAGCAACGGGTCGCTTTTCAGCGGTGTCAGTTTCGGAACGCCCCAGAGCGCGTTCCACAGCCCTGCCAACACGACCGAGAAGCGCAAGTCGGTTAACTACGCGGACTTTGCGGAGTACAATACCTATTCCCCTGATGCGACGGCAACCCACGCGCACACCGTCGCGATGCCTAGCGTCTCACAGTTTGGCTCTCATACCCATACCGCTGGCGCTAAGAGCATGCCTGGGTCGCGACGTGGTTCAGGAAATCACGGGGATTTGCCGGGCATTAACTTGCAGGGGCTGTCTATCCGCGATGGGAATATCACTGGTCCAGGAATTCAGTCAGGCCAGACAGGCATCCTGAAGAACGGCTCGGGAGGGATGTTCGGTCCTGCTTCCCAGTCGAACAAGACCTTTAATCCGGGCTTCTTGTTGGACAAAGAGTTGGACAAGGAGCTGTCTCGTGACATGCATAGTAAGCTACTTCCCTTGTGCCTCTGATTCGTCGTACGGTTCTGATCTCCGTCGCAGAATCGGTTAACTTTTTGCCCCTATCTTCGGAAGAAGAGCCTAAGTCTCTTTTGAGGTCGGACTCATACGCGAAACTTTCTGCATCTAGCGCCGCGTTGGATCTCGCCCCTCTCTCCCAAACTCCTCCCCGTGGTCCGGGACCTAATGGACGTATGGAGCCCGGCTTGAAGTCCTCGGAGTGGCCTCAGTTCTCAGGCGCTCCTCGTCCGTCCGAGCTCGGAGCCCAGCCGCGTATGCGCAACGTCACAAACCCCGGCCCTATTGGTGGTTCGCGACCTTCCTCCGGCATGGGGTGTAACTCGTCTAGTCCCACGGGTATTTCCGAGACAGTCGGCATGATTAATCCTTCGGTGCGGAGTGTACCCGCCACACCCATGTCGGCACGTCAAGCCACCAGCAACATGCCCGGTAAAACGGTTGGGATGACCGGTAGAGACTTGTTCCCTCAGGAGCAGAATGGCGCATTGTTCAACATGAATTGCTTGTTGGCAGCATACGACAGCTCAGTGTCCTTCAACTTGGGCCAAGATGCTACTAATGATGAGAACGTATGTTTTCAGTTTGCTTTGATTATACCCTGACTAAACATATGTTTTATAGATTCCCAATGGTGAGATTAGTGGCGCTCCCTATGTTTCTTATGGATACGAAGGAGGCGCTCATAGCGGCTCCACTGCTCTGTATCAGCACAGCAGTTCTTGTTATGGTCTCGCTCTTGGGAACGACCGGTTCATGTCTCAAGAGAATAACAAAATGGGGGGATTGCATGGAACAAAGCATAAGCATGGAGACATTGATCGTGAGTGTAAGTTTCAATTTTGCTTACAACCTGGCTACCGCACTGATCATCATGAATTTCAGTCAACCGTTTCGCAGGAATGCGTTTACAAGATCTTGTAGGCGAGATTCCTGCCTTGTGCAAGGACCAGCACAGTTGCCGCTACCTTGAGAAGAAATTGTAGGAAGGTGTCCCTGAGCATCGCAACATTTAGCCTTTTTGCTGAGCTCATGACTGGTAAGTAATTATGCGTTAGTATATAATTCATTGTCTGACAATGATGTTACTTGATCCCTTGGGCAACTATCTCTGTCAAAAATTGCTCGAGTACTCGACAGACGAGCAGCGCAACATGATCTGCGAGTCGGTTGCCCATGATTTGGTTGGAATTTCATTGAACATGCATGGAACCTGTGCTGTGCAGAAAACAATTGACTTCCTTTCCACGCAGCGTCAGGTACGTAGCCCCATTTTCATGAAAAGCTAGTTGCCTAACTGCCGTGTTGCATTGTGGGGTTGGTAGGCTAACCCATCATCTTATGATGTCCAGATTCATTTGATCATCATGGCATTGAGCATGCACGTCGTAACACTGCCTCCGTTGTGGTTGTGCAGGTGTCTTGTGCCCTTACGTTTTGGGAACTGACTTTGCTTCAGCGCCTTTGTTAACCTGCTCGGACTTGTTTTTCTCCTGCATATAATCTTACTATACACATATTTAACCTACAGTTGGGCAGTGTACCGACCACAAAACCCGAACACTTGATCAATGATATGGTGTTGTCTGTATGTGAGACAATGCACTAGCCTGCAAGTCCCTGCGCCGAACATGGGGCTTCTATTAGTCTACGGCGGTGAGTGGTGCACATTTAATACAATTTATTCCAATTTCAACCCTGAACTTATTTAGTCCCATTTTAGAGCGCCTTTTTTTTTTCTTTTAAACCAGTTCTCCCTCGTTCGAACTCACTCCCCCCCTCAACCTCAACGACACGCTAGCACAACACATATGGCTCCACCTCAGCTAAACGACCAGGTACTTGCGGCGATCCAAGCCCAGCTCGCAGTATACGGTATGTTTCTACTTATCTTACGTTACAAGTACAAACATGCACAAGCTAATTTCTCAAATGAATCCAGGTTACGGAGTGTGTGCGAAACCCGAAGGTTCCACAGCAGCGCCAGCGGTCAACCACCAACCCACGCCGGCCGTAACGTCGGCAAAGCCAAAACCCCCGCCCAAGCCCAAGCCCAAGCCTCAGCCTGCCTGCGATGATAACGATAGTGACGATGACAACGACAACGACAACGATAACGGCAATAGCGGCCATCGGCACCTCAAGCATACACGGCCGCCGATTCATGTCGAATGGGTTTCCGAAGAACCTGAAGGCTCGCCAGGGAGGGGGAAATATCGCCTGAGACATGTACTTGGTATGACCAAGCCGGGATATTCTATTGTTAGGGTAATCTTCTCTTGTCCGCTCGAATGTTTGTAGTACTAACAAATTTACACCTACAGGACATAATGAAGGTCTTACTCATGCGCACAAAGGGGATCAACATGCAAGCGGCACCCACGTACCAGCGCCGTGCCCTCATAGACCATGTCGTTCTCAAGGTAAGCAAAGTTTCATTTCATATCGCCTACAAAACACTAATAGCCTTCTCTGCTACCTTAGGGAGCGAAGCTCTTGCCGGAGTTTGAAATGTACCACCACGTCGAATACTGGCCACTTCGTGCCTTTATACACATGATTTTAAGGACAAAATCAGAGGTGCATAATAGGCGCCTTAGGGAGGGACGAAAGGCAGAGGCAGAGGAGTCGAAGCAGAAGGCGGGTGAGGAGAACATGGTACTCGGAGGGCAGGCGACCGCAGGTGCCGAGTCACTGCCCAAACACGTTGATAACCCTGATACTACTATGGCCTTTGACGAGGCTATGGAAAACATCGTTGGGGAGATGTCAATCATGTCCGTGGATCCCGACAAGTCAACAAACTCCCCAGGTAAGCGTACTGGTTACCTCACATGTGGCATATATTAACTTTGCTACGTAGATGATCAAGACCATGATGGCGGCGCTTTTGACATCCATGAAACCGTTTTGGATCCCATTAATTTAGTTCCCGTTCCGGTACCTGCTCGTAAATCTGCTCCCTCGTCCATTGGCCAAGCCCAATCCGGCCTTGCGCCTGACCCAGCACCGGCTGGCGCACCTGCTCCTTCCAACTCGTTTGCTCTTACGCCCCTAGCCAGTACGTCTGCAGTGCCCGACCCAGTGCCCGGGTTGGCTCAAGGATCCACTCCTGTCTTACCTGATTGTTCGCGCTCTGCACGGTCTGTTCACCTTACTGCTTCGCAGTCCTCCAACTCGGCTGCTCCAGCAATCAACGCGGTACCTACCGTAACCGGCAGCTCGACGCCGGCTTCATCTCACACATCCGTCAACACCTCCCTTGATCTGAACTTGGCTTCTCTCCTTACACCCGACGTGCTCCTTCAGATCCAACGGCTGGCCACTCTTCCTGAAGATATGCGAATTTGTGTACCACCAATGTACCTGCCGCTTCTTCAAGCATTTGCTCCTCGCTCTGCTCCTGCTCCCATTCCTGCTCCTGACGCCGGGCTCACCCCAGACCCCGCTCCTGCGCCCGAGCCACCCAATGACTTTGTTGGGTACGAGAGCGATACACTCTCCGCGTCTTCCTCCAACCCGCCTCTGGATACGGAATGCAACGATGCAGTCGAGGAACCCGTCGTGACAAAGGGACCAGCAACGAAGGGTGGGAAGTCGAAGGCCAATGTTGGAACCGGCAAGAGTGCTAGCACGCGTGGAGGGAAGGGAGGGAATGCGAGCGGTGAAGCCGACGACAAGACCGGCAGCCAAGCTGGTACGTCTGGTGGGACAAAGAGCCGCGTTGTGAAAGGCGGCAAGGCTAAGGGCCCTAGTACGACGACTAGTACGACGACTAGTAGCGCAAAGGCCAGTAGTACGAAGGCTAGTGGTGATACGAGCGGTGGTGCCAAGGGCAGTGCAAAAGGTGGTCGTGCGAAGGGCGAAGACGGGAAAGGTGGAGGTGTCGCTGGAACTAAAGGCAAGGGGAAGGCTGCGACGATCCCGGTGAGTAAATTCCCTGAACGAATGTCCATTTTATCTAACACTTGTACCATCTGTAGGACAGCGATTTGAATCCCGGCCCACCAAAACCCCGTATGCGGAATACTCGAAGCGCAAACAAATAGAAGGCTGGGGTATACGGATGCGAACGTCGTACGTACACACACCCTCTCACGCACGGACTCTACGTTTGCGATTCGATTTTTACACTTGGCTGTTTACGATTGACTGTTTACGATTGACTGTTTACGATTGGCTGTTTACGACCGCATGTTTTCAATTACGTTTGACGAATACGTATTCTTTTCCACGCATACAACCAGTATAAAATAAGCAAGCGTACTGCCCAGACGTACATGGAGTATACCTGAGGAGTCTATGGAGCGCAACTTAAGAGTCCACAGAGTACAACCCGGGAGTCCACAGTGCACCACCCATGAGTCCACAGAGAACACCCTACAAGTCCAACGTACACCCAAGGAGTCCACCATGTATGCTCGAGGAGTCCACAACGGACTACTCTGACGCTCCGGGTGTACTTAGCCGAACTACAAAACAAGTCCGGAAGTCCAGACCCGCACTTGAGGAACGTCCTCTGTACTGTTTTGAAGTCCTTCTTTGGTACTACTTCGGCCATTTTGGACTACTGGAACTGACATCCTGAGCTCAATGTAGACCCTTAAATGCACTCTTCTAACGTCCAGACCGAACCACTTAGTAGTACATAGAAGGACCCAGAAGCCGTCCCTGCAGGACGATGAAACAGTACCCTGCAGGACTTTTATATAGTACTCAACATTGACACGGTGAACGAGAGGTGTGAGCTAGAAGATTCAGCCGTTGCACAGTGGAGCGTCGAAGGGCGGAGCGTTGTTTGTTGCGCGGGGAGCAGTTCTATTCAGTCGGTATTGTTATACGTAGCACCGCCCGGGGAGCTGTAAATCAGGTATCCAAGTAGGTATAAGATGCGCTTTTTGATGTTCCTTGAGCTTCTAGCAAGGGTTACCCAACCAGGTTGACGGCACAGAATCTAGACGTAGAACCAGGGCTCGAAATTGGCTGGGATGATACAAGCGCTGACCAGAGTAGTTAGCGCAAAGCAAGCGACTGAAGTGGGGTCGGCAAAAGCTGGGCGGATGCGTGGTAGAATCGAAGACGAAAGAAGACCAGGGAGCTCACGTGAGGAGGGAGGACAGAGTCACGTGTCTTTATATCACGTGATGTTGATGTGCAGACATCCCTGTGATCCACCGCGTCTCTATCTTCTGCTTCGATGGCAGATTTCCGAATGCGACGCGTCAAACTGCCAATTGAGGTCATCGCCATGGTCCTCTCGGAACTGACACACGCGTGAGCACTCTCCTAGCAGCTTTTTCATTTCTCTGACTCTCTTCAGTGAGGCGTGGAGGCTGCGCATCTTGAATTCTGCGGTGAACGATTGGGTTCTGAATGTCCTGGTTAAGCGGGCGCTTCAGAGTACGGCCCTTGTCGCACGTGCTCCTGGTAGCTTTATATTCTACGAGCCTCCGAATAGCGTACATGGTCTCCGGTGAGTTTTCCACTTTTCCAGCTCGCTCATTTGGTATCTTACTACGCTCCAGTTTTTCGTTTCTCCAAAAGCACGGCGCATTCGCCATCTTCCAGGCGCAATCCAAAGACCAACGCGAGCTGGTGGAGGATTTTAAGAAAAAGTCGTTGCTACAGATCGTTGTTCATTCGGATAACAACGCGGACCCGCTCGTCGTGCGCCACCTCAAGGTTCGGGACCTGTCGTTGGACCGGGACTCGGTGACGATGCAGTGCAACTGGAGGAACCTCTTTGTGTCGATTTTCAACATGAGCCTTCAGCAGAGGAGTGATCAGGCTCTTGCGACGAGTCCGTTGTACGTTTGGCAGCCGGGCAAGGTGGATGGGATGCCGGGAAAATGGAAGAAGGGCATGAAGTGGTTGTATACTGAGTCCCAAGGTGAGTCAGGTTGTGGCTTCCCGAACTTCGGCGTTGACTCATTCGAATGCGCTGCAAGTTTCATCGGCTTCTCAGCGCTCGTCATCTACCACTTCAAGCAGCCAACATCTCTACGGCCTCGTCGCATACGATTCAGCCTCGGCCACGACGACCTCTTCCTCCTCCCAAGCTTCCGCACAACACACGCACTCCCAGTTCTCGACGACGTCCGCCCACTTGAACTTCACCGGCACATCGAATGCCTCGTCCAGCCTCTTTTCATCGTCCCAGCTGTCCCAAATAGGCGATGTGCCGCAATCCTCTCCACCCAGGCACGATGCCCGATTTGGACTTGGCATGCGAGAGGAGTTGTCGATGCTTCATTCGATCTCTGCCTACCCAGACAGCAGCTGCAGCTCAGGACCCAGTCGGCCTCCTGAAGTAGAGGGCGGGAGCGGTTCCTCGGTCCTCAAAACTCTCGGACTGGACGGGACGAAACTGAACCCTGCGCCAGACGTGGATCCTGCGCCGGCTGGGGATGAGCGGGAGGTTGTCGTGGAGCGGTATACGGCTTACGCGTTTTCGCCTGGTGTGGAGGAGGGGGGCCGGTCCCCGTTGCCTGTGGCGTCCTCGCCGATGAGCGAGAGTGTGTCTTTGGCGCAGAGTGCGACGATTCGGCCGGTGCTCAGGGGTGGAGGATCGTCCCCACTTGGTGTTTTGGAGGAGGAAGCGTGGTCGGAGGAGGGCAAGGCTGAAGAGGGCGACGAGGGAGAAGGGGGCGGGGAAGGAGATATGAGCTATATGCTTGCGAGTGAGCGGGATGTGAGCTGTATGCTCTTCGCTGAGGACAGTGGCGACTTTGCCGGGGCGGATCAGGATGCCGAAGAAGTGGAGGGCGAGGAAGGAGAGTACGAGTACGAGTATGGCGAGTTGAGAGGGCTAGCGAGGACGGAATCCAAGTCGAGCGGACCCGAGTCGCAGGGGACGACACTGGGCGGAACCGAGGCGCTCAGCCGGACGCACAGCGGGATGACGGATACGACAGACGTGGAGGTTGTTGTCGGGTCGGTGGATGAGAAGGAGCGGGTTCTGCGGGCGAAGCTTGGCGACGACGCGATTGAGCTTGAGGAGGCGGCCGAGATTGGGGTCGAGACGAGGGTTAGACTGGGTGTAGAGGCGGAAGGGAGGACTGGGGTGGGATCGCCTGCGCTGGGAGGGGTAATGTCGCTGCCGCTTGCACCTCGTGTGGCTGTGGTGGACGACGTTCTACAGAGATTTTCGATGAGTCCCGAGGTCAGGAGGGTTCGGAGGGAGGACCTGGTTGTTAGCGCAGATGTCGTGCCGCCGGAGGATGAAGAGGAAGAGCTTTAACTCTCATTCGGGTGTGTTCACTTGACTCTTGATGCAGACAGTTACTAACGCGCCGTAATTTCAGCAGACCGCAAAATACGGATTATATTTCTTGCAGGAATGCATCATTTATTCCATCCTATCTAAACATTTTCACGACGTACATCCTCACGACAGCACATTACATCTCATTTCATCTATTTCTCGCTCTCTCCACATATCTATATCACCACAATCCTGTCCCTCGTTCGTACTATATCACCCACACGCTCGTACCACATCGTCTACATGTCCGCACCATATCACACCGCTATCCTGCATCCCTCGCTGTCGATGTTGTCTTGTACCAAGCGCGTTGTTATTATTGTTTTGCTTTGTTTGTTCTGCTTTTTTAGTGAGTGTATGTGTTGTGCTGTCATGTGGCATGAATTGAACGATCTTATTTTAAACGGTTGGAGTGAATAAGTTCATAGATAGCTGGGTGATATGACTGTCCGTTTGTAAACTCGTTCTCTGAGTATTTCTGATGTCTTCTCAAGTCGGCCTGGCAGCTCCATCGTGTGGGTGATAAATCACTCAGCCGAAGCTCTGTAAGGTTTCTGATTGAGCATATCCAATGCAGTGCGAAGGAATGCGCCTCGATGGAAGGTTGGTGACCGTAAGGAAAAATATAATTTTTGGTCACCCGACCAATTCAGCGTCATCCTGGCAGTGCGTGGCTGCCCGTGGTCATCAACGACCGAGGTTCCTATTTCGATTCTACATCATTCTTCCTCCTCGTGCATAATGATAAAATTGGACGTCGATGGGGCTGGGTGATAATGTTACTAGTAGCTAGCGTTCAAGAGCCCCGGTGGGTTTTCAGATGCTGACTGCGCAAGAATGCTTTCAATTCAACACTCCATCCCCGATCAAGAAGAAGTAGCCTCAAACGGAATTCTCTGGCCGAGGCCAATGAGCCGCTTTCTATAAAATGCGTTTCGATTCCCTCCGTTCCTCAACTCACAATTCAACCTTCACTATGACCGAGTACACTCAAATCATCAACGGGAAGCCCGTGACCTCGCCGACGACGCTCGACGTATTGAACCCCGGGACCCAACAGAAGATCGCCGAGGCTCCGGTCGCGACCAAGGAGCAGGTGTGTAGCTGTCTATTATCCGTTCATCTAGATATTTAGTCCACTGTCCTAGCTCGACGAGGCTGTAGCAGCTGCACGTGCCGCATTCCCCGAGTGGTCCGCCAAGCCCGTAGATGAGCGTGCCGAAATACTCATCAAAATTGCTGATGTCATCGAGAAGAATGCTGAAGACTACAAGAAATCGATTACGTTGGAACAAGGAAAGCCCGTACGTCGATATTTGATTTCCTAATGTCTTCACTTCTAATACTTTTGTGTTCCGTTAGCTGAGCAGCTCTCAATTTGAGACAGACTTTTCAGCCTATTGGCTTCGCGAGACTTCGAAGCTGCGAATAACCGATGCGGTTCTTGTGGATGACGAGAAGCAAAAGGTCATCGAGCGCTATGTTCCAATTGGAGTCGTATGTTCACACCCTCTTATATGTAACCGGTTATTTTCTCATATTTCCCCAGTGCGCAGGCATCGTGCCATGGTATGTGTGGTTAATCTTACTATCCCGCACACTATTAATCTCGTCCATAGGAACGTCCCTCTCATTATTTGCGTCATTAAACTCGCAGCCGCAGTCCTGACAGGAAACACTATTATCCTCAAGCCTTCCCCATTCACACCACTCACTACTCTCCGATTTATCAAGGACATTCAGCACCTAGTTCCCCCTGGTGTCGTGAATGTGCTCAGCGGAGACGACGGCTTGGGGCCTATGATCACATCGCACCCGGGGATCGATAAGGTTGGTGGAAAGAACGTGTGGTATAGTCCACGCTGTCCACTAACAGGCCTTGCACCAAAAGATAAGCTTCACCGGATCAAGCTTTACCGGCCAGAAGGTAGTGCAGAGCGCCAGCGTGGGCTTGAAGCGTGTTACTTTAGAGCTCGGTAAGTGACTAGAAGCTGCGGCGCAAACTTTAGCTTATGTTGGCTCTTTTGCAGGAGGCAACGATCCTGCTATCATCCTCCCTGATGTAGACCCTAAGGTGGTTGCCCCGTACGTTTGTCCGTTTTCGTAGAGGTTTTTATGTCTAAATCTGTCTTTTCAGCCAAATATTCTGGGGGACCTTTGCAGTGAGTATTTTTATGATTTCGATATAGCATATACTCATGATTTGAGAAAGATTTCAGGTCAAGGATGTTAGTCGTCTCTCTGATCATCATTAGAGCAACTAAGCAATTTGTTTATCCTTCCAATTAGGCATTCTTGGTACGATCTCCTGAACTCTCATAGTTGGCCTTTTCATAAACATTCACTACAGCTAAGCGTATTTATGTACACGAGAAGATCTACGACGAGTTCCGGGACGCACTGGTCGAATATAGCAAGACCATCAAGGTTGGCAACGGCATGGAGCCAGATTCGCAACTTGGCCCAATCCAAAACCTCCCTCAGTAAGTCAAACAATTTCAGACCTCGGTATCGATGTACTCACGATTGCGGGTCGTAGGTACAAAAAAGTCCTTTCTTATTTCGAGGATGCACATGCGAATAACTATAAGTTTGCCCTTGGCGGAGACGTGAACCCAAATCCTACAAATGGGCTATATGTCCCGATTTCCATTGTCGATAACCCTCCTGAAGATTCGAAGATCGTGCGGGAGGAACCGTTTGGTCCCATAGTTCCATTATTGAAGTGGAACGACGAGAAGGACGTGATCAAGCGTGCCAGTAAGTGAATTTATGTAACCAGTATGGTAGCTGCTGGTAATCTTACATTTGTATAGACGACACAAACCAGGGGCTCGCTGCTTCGGTTTGGGGCAAGGACCTAGATACCCTCGAGCGTATTGCTCTGCAGATTCAAGCTGGCAGTGAGTAATCGATTGATTGATAAGTGGGGAGCTGTGTATGAACTTCACATCGCTCGCAGCTGTATCGATGAACCAGTTCATCCCATTCCTACCCTCTAGTGTGAGTTTGGTGCTGTGATAAAGTCTCATTTAACATCATACTAATACATTTATGCAGGCGTTTGCAGGTCATAAGCAGTCTGGGCTTGGTGCGGAGGGTGGTATTACTGGGTTGAAAGCATACACAAACGTACAGATAATCACTCTGAACAAGGCCCCTACCCTTACAGCTGCTTGAGAATGGATGGATTGCACCGCTATATATAGTTTCAAATACCAAATCATTTGCTTTTCCATTGAATCTGGTAGTACACAGGGCATTTGATATCACCGACGTACATTGGACTGCAAACAACAAACATATGTATGCAAACACGCAGTGAAACCAAAATTAGATTAAAAACAAAACCCGCCAGTTAGCGCCATGATGTTGCCCGGGTCGTACTGAGCTTTGATCCTCCTGAGGCGGTCGAGGTTTAGCCCATAAATACAATGAAGCCGTTACAGGCTGCGACTCTTCGCACACTGCAGTCCACAGCCCTCATTCACATTCGAGCTTTCTCTAAGTTTGCGGTTTACATAAGTGTATTTTCACAACTTAGGAGCCAGATATCTTATTGGCGTCAACCATGCGCCACACATTTCAGACACAATCGACACATCACATTGCAAACGAGTCCAGGCATAGTCCAAACGCACAGCCAAAACCAACCCAATACATCAGAGTCTCACTAATCCAAGTCCAATACATCCGAGGCCAACTAACAAACTGTATCTAACTAATAAACGGTGTTCAAATAGCAGGCAGTGTCCATGTAGAAAGTGTCCATGTAGCAATCCAAGTCAAACAAGCAAACGAGTCAAAAGCCAAACTGTCCAGAAGCAAAAACCAAGTCTGAAGTGTCCGAGTCATGGAGAAGGAGAGCGCATTTTTATGTTTGTGTTTTATTTTGTGTTTTGTTTTATTTTGATAGTGATGTTGATTTTGATTCGGGAGAGCAGTTTTGATTTGAGAGAGCGGTTTTGGGAGAAGCGGTTTGATTTGGGAGAGGCGATTTGGTTTGGTAGAGGGCTTTGATTTGGTAGAGGGCTTTGATTGGGGAAAGGGTGTTTGATTGAAGAAGGGGGTAGATTTTGGAGAGCGGTTTTGGTTTTGGAGAGTGGTTTTGTTGTGGAAAGCGGTATGGGTGAGGAGTTTGGGAGAGCGGGTCGGGTTTTGGTTTTGAGGTTGGTATTACGGAGGGGAATAGTCTAGAGGTGAGGTGGGAGTTGCCGAAGATGGAGAATGGCCTGTTTTTGTTTGTTTGTTCGTCCAACGGGGGATGTGATATCTAATCGGAGCGACAGCGTTAGCGTTGATGAAGAATGGATAGTAAATAAGGATCTTGCTTGAGATGTGATGATATGCACGAGAGCATAGGTATGAAGTTAATCCAGGGGGGCGTTTGGTATCTAGGAAGAGTATCGATATCAGTACTGGCGGAGGTTGGATGCGAAGTGGAAGCTCACT
>MU132177.1:115937-140254 GCA_015039395.1 Ceratobasidium sp. AG-I
ACACTGTTCCGAATACTTACAGCCTTAATGTCGCCATGCACCTGTTAGGCGTACACTTCCGTGTAATAAATGCATTTACAATCAAGGCAAATTCCTACCATTCCGATGCCATGTAGATAAGATATGCCGGTTGCGACTTGTAGGCACTGAGTGGTTGTCAGTGGGTGTGTTAATAGTAGCGAAAAAAGCAAACCAATTGATATCGGTCCGCATCTGGATTTTTCTCGATGAACTGCCGCAGATCACCGTTTTCCATCCACTTTGATACCATTCCTAGGCGACCTTGGAACATAATAATTCCAAGAAGCTCCTGTATGTTTTCGTGGTGCGCCTTCGACCAGTGATTCAGTTCACGCATTGCACGCTGTCCTTATATAATTAGATCGAACAGTCTAAAGAAAGACAAGCAAAAGTATTACCTTTTTACCCTTCTTGTCATCTGTGAGGGATCGTAAACACTTGACTGCAACTGGATCTCCATCCTTCATCTGAGTCTTCCATACCTCACCAAACCCTCCGTTGGCGATTGCGCATTGGGAGAAAGAGTCAAAGTCGATTAACGTCGAGAGATCTGCGCACCCATCCTTCACAAGGCTGTCGAACATCTCTTGTACTGACTGAGGCGCTAGCGTCGGGACACGAGTCACAAAAGAAACACTAAAGCGTGATACCTACCAAATCTCTGGGCACCTGCAGCGATGAGGGGAGATTTGGCATCTCCTGGAGCTCCGTCTGTAACACATAACTTACCCCAGGGGGCTGAAGCAGAGTCTGAGCGCTAAACGTGTTGGAATCATAACAGGATACGAAACATAAAGTAACAAAATCACCTGTTCATGCTCCTGGGACATACTCTGCAGGGTGGAACTCTCTTCACTGCTGGTGGATAACGTGTCAGACGACTGGGCATCACGCCCCTACGTCGAGCCCAATATTAGTTTGAAAATGAGACATTTATTAAAAGGGGCAGCGCTTACGCTTAAATTAGCACCTAGCTCAATCCTGAACTTGGCGAGCTCGACGTGGAATCTCTTTAGTAACTTGTCAACGTTCCCCGGAGTCAGTTTCTGCACCATGTCCGCCGCTGGATTCGATCTATAGAATCAGCCCAGCCACTCGAAGACTCAGCCACCCGCACGCACCTGCCCCTGGCATCAGTGTAACATTCGACGGAAAGCGCTTCATGAGGTTCCACAGGATGATAGGAAACCAAAAAGGCGTCTGCGCCAGCTTCTTCTGGTACAAGCTACTGGGAGACGAGATAACCGATGCCAGCACGACAAACGACTCAATATCAAAGGGCTTCTCGTGTTCGAAGACTATCTTCTCAAGCTCTTGGTAGGCAGCCAAGCCACGGCTCTCCAAGATGTTCTCGAGACAGCCGGGAAAATAGAAGCAGCCGGGGTTCTTGAGCGATTTCCAGAAGCTAGGCTTCATTAAGTTGAATAGCAGAGGAAGGCATCGGGCAGAGTGAGAATCCGAGCATGAGACAGAACTAGATGTGTGAGATTCAATGCCAGGGTCGAGCAGCAATACGCTAGACGCCGTTTGACCGGAGGTGGTATTGTGGACGTTGAAAATAATAAACTCGCGGGCCCCCTTTTGTTGTTGTCGGCAGTAAGACGCTGACTCGATATATATGTTCTTTTTGTCTTTCTCGATGCCCGGATGGTGCAGTAGAGCACTTCGTAGTTGTCTGGCACTGTAGAAATCGATAGATGTGCGATCGATCGGGAAATCGTGTCCCTCTGGTGTAATGCTTCGAGAAGGAAATACTATAGAGGACAGAGCGCCTTGATCAGATACTGGGTCCAGCCGGCCAGTGGACAGCGGACCGTGGGGTTCGATTTGATTTGACATTCCCAGGAGCTAAATGTTGTGGCAGATTCGTTAGCTGAGAGAGCCAAACACTGAGACCAACGAGTCCCTACACTATCTACGCTGGAATATTGAAATGGAGATGTGGGGGATCAACGATGCCGACAAACTTATATAAGATCGACGAACGGTGCAGATGCCGCGAGGTAAAGAGTTCACAAGCATGAGGCGGCATCGTACAAGCGGGACCGCCGTTCGCTCAACTCAAGCCGGATAACAAAGCTAGAAAATATGTAATTAAGGGGTCCTTTGTTGTGAATCTAGCGGGGAGGCACTCGCAAGTGGGGCCAGGAAGACAGGTGCCCCGTTGCGAGGATGTAAGGAGAGATCTGACGTCACCTAAACCCCCTAGTACTCGTGGCGCTCGGGGAGTGCTCCGGGGGGGAGGGGCTTCGGGAGCGTTCGGGAGTACAGTATTCGGGAGCGCCGCCTCGAATGGAATGCAATCCCTGACAGCCACAAACGCCAGTGCACTTGGTGGCGGAGACCTTGGTTCGCCGCAAAGGGTCGTAATATCTTTTCCAGTCGGTGCCTGGCCGGTGAAGGTCTGGGGCCGGATCACGTGATAGGTCCAGCCGCCAGGCGCGCGAGCTCGCGGGCTATGCAGTGCACACCCGCTACTGCGATCTCGCTAGATATTGAACAATGGTGATATTGACAATGGTAGTGTCAACAAGGGAGGTATTGGCGCGAGCGTTAGAAACTGCTGGTTGGCGACGCCTCCACCTCAGATGTCATCAAGAGATAATGAGTTTATCTGGTGGAGTTAGAAAAACCTCAAGATAATCGTGTATCATTTAGAAATTCCAGATATATAGATATATGTCGTCGACTTTAACTCAACTCGGTTACAAAGACATCAGCTTGAGGCGTTCGCTTTTTCAAGCAAAGAATACAAACGTGTAACTGGTGGCCCCGATCTGTAAATAATGTCGGACGTGCTGTGTTGGGGATTTAAGCTGGCAGTCATTAACCAGTTGATTGACCAGTGAGATGCCTCACATCGACCTTAACTCGCTTGTAGCGATGTCGGTGAGCCAACTTCACCCATGAATGAGGGTCTAACACCATTCTAACCTGAAGTTTCATCTGCAAGTATACTGGTACATATATGCAAGCGTTTGGAGGTCACAAGTGGTCTGTGCTTGGTGCGGAGTGTGGTTTTAATGGGTTGAAAGCATATGTGAACGTGCAGTTAATCACTCCAAATAAGAACCAGGCCCTCACAAATGCGCGGGAGTAGATGGATCACACCACTACATGGATCTCAAGCTCCTAGACATTTGCCTTCTTGCTGAATCCAGCGATACGTAAAGAGGTTGATATCATTAACGTACACCGGAGTGATCACAAATATATACACAGACACCCATTGAAACAAAGATTAAATCATAAACGATACCCGCCAGCTAGCGCCATGACATTGCCTGGATCGTACTGAGCTTTGACCATCTTGAGGAGGCCGAGGTTTGGCCCGTAAATCCTATGGGGCCGTTGGCATACAAGGAAGTAAACAATAAAAAGTACTCACGATGCTAAGGATTCGTCGCCAAGTGCATAGTTTCCATATTTAATTTGCTTAGTTCCTCCAATATCCTGTCCTTCAGCAACAGCCTGTTCAAATATAACACGTGTGCTTTCCTTCAGAGCGCTCATGAAGAAATCGTCATGGGACTCAGTCAACCAAGCGAAATAGAGGTTGAGAGGAATCAAATGGTCGTCGTGTGGGTACGCTCCGCCTTTGCTTCGTGCATTCATGGATGGGAGAAATGGCTCAACGGCATAGGAGATAAATAGTGCACCATGAAAAACGCCCTTCATTCCCCAGAACTGTATTCAAAACTCAATTTCAGATTCGAATAAACTTCTTCTGAGACATTAACTCACGTCGGTCTGGTTTAACACTTGTTTGAGTAGGGCAGGCGAATAAGTCTTGAGTGACACAGTACTGAACGCGCCCCTGGAAATCACGCATCAGTAGAGTTACAATACTAGCACTGTAAGAAGAAGAGGGACGATTATATCCAATGATGAAAATGAACGTCAACGACTCTCAGCTCACCTGCTACCATAGGTTGCGTCCGACGGACTAGCTTGAACTAAGCTGAGGAAACTTCTAGTCGAAACATCAGAAGTAAAGGTTGGGATGCTATTAATCTTGGCAAATGTGCTATTTGGGGGAATTGGGCCATCGTAGAACATAAGCAAGGTGATTCCAGGCTAGTTGTAAAATGGATGAGTCGCCGAGTCGGTACAACACACTAATCTAGCTCACCTGTCCTAGCAAAAAATTATACGCTGTGATAATATTCGCCTTTGGGTCCGTATTGTTTTTAACAAAGTCAAGTGTGGCTGAGCTGACGCGTTCGATTTGACTAGCAGTAAAGGTTTTCAGCCCTCCCCAGACTTTCTGTTGCGGGAATGCACGGAGGGTGAACTTGGTGACTACGCCAAAGTTATTGAAGCCGCCCTGAGAGACAGTCAGTTTGGTAAATCGACGAAAAGCTCAATGGATAGTACGTACCTTCAAACCAAAGTAGAGATCTGGATTTACTGTTTCAGTTGCCGTGGTAATTGTGCCATTAGGAAGGACGATCTCGAAAGCAACCACAGTATCAATGGCCAATCTGTTATGTGACAGGAGCTCAGTTGGTTAGGTATTAGTATATTTGAGACGTTGGGAACGAACCCATATTGATTGCTGAGCCAACTATACCCACCACCCAAAACGAATCCCCCCACGCCTACGCCAGTCACTCGTCCCCCAACAACGTTCACGTTATATGGTTCCAGAGCTGCATAGACAGTATCCCAAGTCTACCATTTGCCAAAGGAGTGATTGATCAAACCCAACGAAGAAGACATCAACATAATGAAGCAAGTTCGTCGAATCGCTCGATGTAAAGACTGTACTTACCAGACCAGCTCCTATATCAACTGTTCCAACCGACCCATCGGCTGCCGCTAGCTCTGTATGGTATGTGACTTCGTCTAATCTGAACAGGGCAATTTGCACTCCGGGTGTAGACGAAAACCCCGGATTCGTGGCATGTCCGCCAGAACGTATGCCAAACGGCGTAGATGCATTGGCAACTATTTTCATCTAGTAAAATGGAAGACCTTAAGACCTTATAAACCTAGTCAAGTCTTGGAGACAGCTCACGATAGTAGACATGTCATTGATATTCGCAGGTTCGACTACGCAGGCGGAATCTTGGCTGCTGGATGAAGGCCAGTGTTTGTTTCCCCTCTTGTAGAGAGGGTGCCCTAATTAGTTAACTCCGTGAGTACATACGGCTAACATTCGAAGGCTGAAGCACTCACCGAAGTAGTATACCCCAGTTTCGTTAGAAACCGAGCTCGCAATATTCTGGCAAGTGAGGATGTAGCCGGAGCCCGTAAGATCGATTGCTCGAGCGGTCGCAGTCGCTAAAATCGAAGAGACAAAGCATATTCTGAATAACGCCCTCATAGTTATCTCAAAAGAATGGGGGATTACTGGGAGGTTGGTAGCGCACCCAATTTTACGGGGGTTATTTAAACTTCTTCTCTTGCTAAAGCTTGTCAAGTGCCGGAGCGCAGTCATCCTATCAGATCTTAGTAGGCACGCAGCCAGCTGAGCAGGACAAATAAAAACGAGGATACATTCGCTTAGATGCTGAAGCCAGAATATCGTCAACACATCGACAAAAGTGGATGGCTGCCATTATAATAAGGCGTTGAAGTAATTTGCATAAGCGGCCGATCATCACTGTTTCAGTCATCAATGCCTTCTTCGCCCCCAAGCAAATTGTCGTTCATCAGCACCGATCAATGCGACTGTGTGTCTAGCATTTACTGCAGGCCAAATTGGTTCCCTTATTACTAGTTTCCTACCAGGAGCGCATGGTCACAGGCGCTTAAAGCTCGCCTCGGCTATGGAAGCCTAATTAGGATCAACAACGTGATTGCTTTGACAATTTAAGCGCCACAGGAGCTGACAGGCATTTCAACACCTTATCTTTTGGGAACCCGCTCAAACAGCATTGTCAGACAGAATCGCCCATTTTGATACACTGGGTGCTATTACCATGTAGCCTATCAGTACGAGGTGAAGATGTGGTAAGTTCAAGGCACCAGGAACACAAATCCACTGAGCCTTTGGGCGTGGGACATAGGGGTATTCTTTTAGATCACTGTATAGGGGCTTTTGGGGTGTCACACAAACAAACTGTAGTCGACAATTTTGCTAGTGAAACTGGAAAAGGGTTAAATGAATAATTGTAGAAGTCCAACGCGTGGGTTTCAATGGGCTGGCGGCGTGAGCTGGAGCGTTTGTACCACCCAAAATGACAATTAGTGACTTTCTCACCAAGAAACGACGAAACGCCTAGCCTAGTATTCGAGTGCTGTAAATGGCGTGGGCATAGCCACATTTCTGGCTTGCCTAGAGTCAAACCTGACTCTACTCAAAGCTGTTGGCCACCAACCTGACATGCGCTTCACACCCATAATCTAATCCAAAGAAACTCATCTGGGGACTGCCAGGTTGGACTGTGGAGCGGATATCAGTGATCGATAACTTGGTGTTGCTTGGAAATTAGGGCGGGTATACCGGGTCGGGAAGAAGCAAGTGGACACAGCGCCCTGCGGATTCAGGGATTGAGGTATTATGCCGAATGAGGAGGCTTTTGGTATCTTGATATTTCACGGGAGGCAAACTTACTTGGTCTACGTAGGCTTGCCTCAGGCTCACAATTGTCGATCGTACCTTCTGTGCCCTCGGCATGGGGCCGCACTGCCAGAGAAGATAGGGGTTGGATTGCCCCATAGGATGGGTGGTGACGGCCAGCCACCTACTGCGATCAAAGCTTGCGGCTCTTGACACTTTGCTGATGTATTTAAGGTTTCGGATGCGCTCGTTATAATGTTTGGATTTGATCGGCGCCTCACTTTTGAAGTCTTTTACCACATTTAGAGTGCTGTGGAGCTTTAACTTGGTGATTTCAAGGCTGGACTTGGATGAAATTTCATACCTGCATACGTTCTCGACCTTCACACCAAAACTAGCCGCGTCTTGTGGGTTTGCCTGGCAGAGAGCTGGTGCTACAAGCTAATCCCCGCGCGACGCCCGACGTGTATCTTCCCAGACAGCTTGACGAGATTCAGTTCCATAGCCGCTGTTATACAACTGACAGGGGAGAACGATCTAGGCTAGCTAAACTCCCTCAAGCGCCCTGGGCAGCATATAAAACTTTGCGCATACATGTGTAGTTGCTCGTGTCTGTTCAATCTAGGTGCAAACGACGAATGATAAACGTAACAGCATCGGGGATTCCGCGACTAAGCAACCATTTGCACCACATGCTGAAGAGCAATGTTTTGGTGAAGCGCGTGAGTGTGGCGTTTACCTAAAATATTTGGGCGAGACTCTCAAAAATCTCATTAGTTTTGCACTTGCCACACCTTTCATAGATAACGGAATTATTGCTCGTATATGAACTTAGTGACAGAAGACGCAAGTAGCCAACATACGTAGGCAATAATTAACAATAGCAAGACATGTAGGATATTTGTCAAATGGCAAAACTTGCCAGCTAAGGAGTCGCTATCCGGTTAGATCTCATTATTATACTTATGATGACCTCGACTGACCTCTTCTAAAATCGACAAAGCAGTTGGTCGGGCTTCTGGGTCGTGATCCCAACATCGAACCAGGAGCGCCCACATCTCGGTTGCTCGTTTGTTGGATCCTGAGAGCTCTGGAGGGCGCTTCGGGAACTGTTTCTTATCAAGCGCGCGGTAGATGCTGAATTCAGATTGAAACTCCTGGTATGGTACGTTTCCGGTCATGATTTCCTATATTTGGCTAGATTGACTGTTAAGGCCTTATTACGAGTTGACGTAACGTACAAGTATTGTCTGCAAGCATAATATTAGACCCGTCAATCCAACCAAAAAACATATGCACACCATTCGTAGGGCGTATACGTCAGTTGTCCTGTTTCGCATGACTGGAGGCCCGTCGTCGTCTTCGCGATCCAGGAGCAACTCGGGCGCCTACGTCAACGTCAGCCAACGAAACCACATAGGCCAAAATGCCCACCATCCATCGAAATGTTCCCCCGCCAGGTCTTGTGGTTTCTGAAAAACGAAGAGTACTCTCTGGCAAGATTGAATAATCAAAGTCACTGATTTTGAGAATCCCATCGGCCGATACAAGGACATTAAGCTAAATCAAAAAGCGTGACTTACACTCACGCTAGTTAACAGTGTTTTAAGAACTTACGGCTTTAATGTCGCCATGTACCTGATTATGGTTCTCTCAGATTTACGAGCTAGGATAGTAGCTAAGAAGCATGCTTACCATCCCAATGCCATGCAAATATGAGACGCCATTTGCCACTTGTACACTCTGCGTGACAATGAGTATATGTCCCAGAAACAGTGAAACAGTGAAGCACGCACCAACTGATACCGGTCTATATCAGTATTTTTTTCGATATACTCTTGAAGGTTTCCATTTTCCATCCACAATGACACCATGCCAAGGCGACCTTGGAACATCATAACACCGAGAAGTTCTTGCACATTTTGGTGGCGTGCTTTTGACCAGTGGTGTAGTTCGCGCATGGTTCGCTATCGTTGGATAGTTAGACTGAGCGACAGGACCAAGAAATAAAGTAAAGTTAGATACCTTCCTACCCTTCTGATCACTTTCAAGAATTATGTGCAGTCGTAGACATTTGACTGCGACCAGAACCCCGTTCTTCATCCAAGCTTGCCACACCTCACCAAATCCTCCGGTTGCGATTGGAGCGGAGGAGAAATGGCCAAGGTCCATTGAAGATGAGAGATCCGTGCATCCGTGCTTTACGAGACTGTCAAACATCTCTTGAACGGACTAAAACGCCAGGTAAGCAGGTGACATGGTGCCGAACCTTGGAACCTACCAGTTCGCTGGATACTGTGTTAGATGAAGGGGGTTTCCACATTGTCGCCCATATGCAAATTGTGCCATCACTCGAACCAGAGATGAGTCGAGAATCATCAGGCAAGAATGCTACAGAATAGACTTTGCCTGTATGCCCTTTAAGCGGTGCGCCTATGAGAGACCTGGTGTGCATATCCCAAATGTAAATAGCGTTATCTTGCGAGCCGGAGGCCAGCCGGGCGGTGTCAGACGACAGTGCCATCGACAGGACTGCAGAATCTTCTTGAAGCGGTTCGCCTACTGGAGTTCTGTTGCTTGCATCCCAGATGCGGATAGTGCCATCGTGCGAAGTAGAGATAATGCGAGTACCGTCTGGCGAGTAAACCGCCTTGTATACTTTGTAGGTGTGCCCCTCGAGTGGATCGCCTACAGGATTCCCGGTGTGTGCCTCCCAGATACGAATGGTCCCATCACCTGAGCCAGAGATAATATATGCTCCGTCGGGGGAGAATGCTACTGAGAAGACTGGATCGGTATGGCCCTTAAGTGGCTCGCCAATGGGAGCCCCGGTTTGACTGTCCCAGATCCGGATGGTGCAATCACTCGAGCCAGAGATGATACGAGTGTTGTCGGGGGAAAATGCCACTGACCAGATTATGTCGGTATGGCCTTCGAGTGGCTTACCGATCAAACTCCCTGTCTGTGCGTCCCAAACCCTGATGGTGCAGTCATATGAGCCAGATAGGATGCGAGTATTATCATTAGAAAAGGCCACTGGGTGAATCGACTTGGTATGACCCTTCAGCGGCCCAAGAATAACGTTGCCAGTGCGCACATCCCAGACGCGAACCTGACCATCGTCTGATCCAGAAACGACACTTTTCCCGTCTGATGATAACGCAAGGGAGTTTACACCACTGCCTACGTTCCATTTGACCATAGGCGCCATGTCTGCTCTCGTTTACGTGCTATTGTAGGTTTCGAACAAGAGAGAAGATTGAGGTCTAGGTTCAAGTAAATAGTGCTGAGGATCTGAAGCGGGTTTCGGGGCGTTAATATTTAAAGCATTGAGTGAACAAGAGGGATAAGGGCAAATGTCTTATCCTGGCCAACTGTTGACGCTTAGTCAAAATCACACAGCAAGCACTGCCACTGATGCATACAACCCGGTTTGGTCTTTCAGGCGCTGCCATAAAGTTGATGTTCATCGCCTGATAGTCCGGAATACGCATTTCGGCACATTTTAATTATTGTGAGCTTTATCACTAGTTATATTTTTATATGACAGCTTAGGAGTATGCATTTTCGTAGCTAAGACAGGTGCGTGAACAGGATTGCTTGGATTTTTGTCATCGATTCGACTCTCAGGACTAAGGGATGAGCATCTGAGCCTACATCAAAATCTTCCGAGCTCAAAGCTTGACGGTGACTTGGATTCTACGACAGAACTACCAATTACAAACAGCTCACACGCATCGAAGTTGGTATCCAATTGTCAAATGGGCGTTATGCTCCAATGAGATTTTTATATAGTTCATTCTTTAGATCAAGAAGCCAGGTCTCGTGCTTCTTGTGGCTTCTATTGTGATACGCGTAGGCGTTGCGCGCGCAACCGGCGCTCAACCGTGAGACACGTGATCATTTGACACCGGCCGAATATCGATTCCCGGACAGAACAAAACACATTTCAGAGCGATTCCCACGCGAGGCTCACTATACATCTTCTCTGCCAACTGGATGCAGCCTACCTTTATGGCTCGGCAGGCAGGGGTGACCTGGACTCGGCACAATGCCCGAACAGCCTCTCTCACCCCAGATATACGAAGAGTAGAATATCAGTATAACGAAAGAAAAGATTCTTGGTTACGAGAACGGAAAATTTCATATATCAGAATATGTCTACTCTGGGTGTGAACGGTACACAAACGCTGTAGAAGGATTCCCATGGTTGAACGACTTGAATGCCGCAAAACCTTTATTCGCCCAAACCTAATAGAACGCTCAGCGTCTGTAAGCCCAAGGTATAAAACAGGAGGTAAATTATCTCTCACCACCATTGAGCTTCAGCCCTCATTCTTCTCCATATTCAAGATTGCTAAAAGTCTGATTGAAACAATGCACTCCTCTGTTGGTTCCACTTTGGCTGTCATCTTGGCTGCCGTTCTTGGCATTCAAGCGGAGACCCACACTGTTATCTTTGACAACAGGTGTGGCTTTGGAACAGTCTGTACTTTATTCTCTACCCGTTGAAAATCACTGATGTTTCCGCTCAACAGCCCACATTGATTCAAGGGTCCAATGTGCTTTCTACTGGTTCTCCGTATACAACTGGTGGTCCGCTCAATAGTGCCATCGCTTATCTACAGACCGGTAGCTGTGGATTTAACGGGGAAGGCTGTACACTGCTAGAGACAACGTTGCACAACCCCACTGGGTCTGGTGATGGTTCGAGCACAGATGTCTCGTTGATACCCCCTCATGCTTTCTCTGTGACCACTGGTTTTGGTTACTATAACGGCTGTGACGGAGTGGGCGCAGATTGTGAGCACATTGAACTGGCTTACGATATTACGACAGCAGCACTTAATAACAGAACTATTACAGGCACCTCTGCGTCATGCTGCCCAACCAACGCATTTTGTAAGGACAATGACTATGCGGCCCAGCGACAGTGCCAGAGCAACGACGTGAGTAACAATTATTTACTGTCCTACCTTTTTTAAACTTGTGAGTTATAGGTCAACCTCGCGATCACCTTCTGTCTGTGATTGGTACATTCACTGTGTATGCTGTGGCACGCTGTTTTCATTTGACTGCTATTTCGGCAACATTCCCACCTATGATGATTGAATGAACGATGAAAAAATTCATGTTTCCGCTCGGCATGAAAGCTCTGATTGCGGAGAATGTATGCGGGCACGGAAAACTCTATCAGTACTGGGACGTGCTCGTGCCCAACTTAAAGCACCTTCTTATCCCAGTTGCAAGAAGGCTGCCTCTGGCCATTTACACGTTCATACGGATACCCGGGATACAAATCACACGGAGTTGAAATCCATGGGACTCACTTTACCGATCACCGAATTGCCCGAGATGGGCAGAACATGCACGGGAGCTCAATTAGGTAGGCGAGCTCGAGTGACCGCCGGGAACCCCGATTTGATAAGCGCGGCCCAGTCACACGCAGTCATCGAAGCAGTGGTCTGGGTACGATCACCACGTATCTGTATGCGCCGAAGAGAGAAGTACACTCCTGACGTCGCTTGAGATTCCTATGAGTACTCGAAAGCGGCAAAGGATCGCTTAGATTTTTCAGGACTATCGGTCTCAATTTACGTTTCGCTTAGTGGGTTTCGGGCTTGTCCACGGCGAACCACAACACTCGGTTATGTGCTGGGTGAGGGGCTGGGCGGGCTTGGACTCGTATAAAAGGGCACTTGGCAGCGTTGGAGAGTAGCATCAGCGCAATCTACTCGATTTCAGCCTACCAATCTACCACGCTCATCACACTCTATTCCAATATGTTCTTCTCCAAGTCTATCGTTTCCGCTGTTGCTATTGTTGTCGCTGCTGCCATCGGTGCTCAGGCCGAGCGACACGTTGTCCATTTTGATAACAGGTGTGGACGCGGAACTGTAAGTAATGCTATATGCTATTTGGAAAAACGGTAACTAATCAACTCCACCAGCCCACTCTCGTTCAAGGTGGTCGTATCCTCTCCACCGGTGCCGACTATGTCAGCAATGGTCCTCTGGTTGCGGCGATCGCCTACCTCCAGACCGGTAATTGCCTTCTTAACGGCGAAAACTGCTCGACCCTTGAGACTACTCTCAAGAATCCCACTTGCGCTGGTTGTGGCTCAAGCACCGATGTCTCGCTCATCCCCCCGCACAAGTTCTCCGTTACTACCGGGTTCGGCTACTACAACGGATGCGACGGCGTTGGTAACAACTGTGAGTAACAGACCTTATGAATTGATTCGCACGAAAACTGACTTGACGGTTCATAGGCGCGTCTGCTAGTTGCTGCCCCAATGGAGCTTTCTGCACGCCTACGGACTACCAGTCCCAGCGCCAATGCCAGGCCAACGATGTAAGTCTGTGATATTCCTGCGATTTGACTGATATCTGACCATTGTCTTGGGTTGAAAGGTCAACTTGGCTATTACCTTCTGCCTCTAATGGGTTCGCGGCTCGGTCAATCATGGGGGTTTATGACGCTTCTGGGCTTAGATATACATATTTTATACAATGTGCGAATGCTATAGTCTGTTGCCTCAAGTATATTGCTGGTTCAAGGTCTAGGGCACTGGTAAAGATTCATGTGTGATGAGGAGTCAAGCGGATTGTGACTTTTCGAGTGCGATTTTCGCCTTGAGCGGAGGCGAGAGACACTTGAAAACACCAGCCAAAAGCCAATGAGGGTACTGTAAGTTTAACTAAAGTTTATGAAGCAGATACTGCTAGCATCTTCGAATTTTAGTCCATCCTAGCAAGCCATAGCACTCGAAAGCTGGAGGCTGCCTTTTTTCTAGGGGCGGTGATCAATCGATCCTAACGGTAGGTATGTGGGGCAGCGCCGGACACGGATGTCGACCCGAAGAAAGAGAGGCAGGGGGACAATGTTGAACCAAGTACAAGAGAGATGGCACAGAGTCTGGATAGGATATTGCAGTCGAGGTGGAATTCTAGGCCTAGGGTTTAGCATTGAATGGCTGGTGATCCACGGGTCGAAGTAAAAAGTGCATGGGCAAGTTCGGCTGAATATTCGCAGAGGCAAAAGATTGAGTTAGCCATCTGAATAACGTATAGGCGTAGATATCCGAGTGTCCAAGAGGAAATCATTTTGTAGGTTCTAGACAGACGGTGTGGTGTCGTGGGAGAGAACTATGAGAGGTAAACGCAAGGCAAGAAGTGGATGGGGTTGGGGCATCTTAGCGAGCAAGACAAGAGGGGCGGATGGAGTAGGACGCAGGGCCAAGCGTGACTTTGAGTAAAGTCCACAATGACTTGACCGAAAATGGGGGCTTTATCGACGTGGAGTTGTGGCCGAGTTTTGGCCCCAGCTCTGATAAGTATCCCAGCGCTCCGATCCGGTCAGGGACACGTGCGGTCGATCAAACATGCATAGGCCTTTCATATCCGATATCGAAAAGCACAATAAAGGATTTCCAAGGAAGGGTAGAAAGCGAGCGTGGGTGAGTTAGAGAACTGTTGGCGTGAAATTTGGTTTTCAGTTCTAGTGACGGGCTATTCCGAAGTGGAAACAAGCATAGGGGTAGCATAAGGAGACTCGTCAACAAATGCTCTTCTGCTTGAGAGGAGCGACAATTATTTGCTTACCCCTTTTGATTTAGACGTAAAGTGAAGATAAAACAATAGCTCGGGCAAATGAATAAATTTGAGCTCAGGGACTTAGCCTCGTCAAAAGAAGCCAGCACGTGACATTTGCATCCTTCTGCAGACGACGATGACACCAGGTCGCGATCAATGGGGCCGCGTCCAAACGCTCGCAGGATGTGTTTTGGTTGCCCTCGCTGCGGGTACTAACTATGTGAGTGAACATTTCTCGTTTCTGGGATTGGTAGGGTGGGGTATTGATATGTTGGCGTAGGTGTATTCGGCCTACGCGCCTCAGATGGGGAAAAGGTTAAACCTATCGCACACGCAGTTAAATATTATCGGGATTGCGGGGAACGGTATGTCATGTTGTTATATTATGTTCTTGCTTGGGTCTGACTTTCGATACAGTTGGGGTGTATTGGTATGTTCTAGGGGGATGTCGTGTGACATGGGCGAGAGAGTGATGTTTGTTCGGATAGCTTCGCGCCTATATCAGGATGGGTAGTGGACCGACGTGGGCCAAAACTGTGTGTTATAACTCTCTCCTTCCTCTCACGCTCCCGAATCTGAAGCCCATTCCTCCACCGCAGCCCGCTCTACGTCGCCTCCGCACTTCTCTTCTTCGGTTACGGCGGGATTCGATTCCTCTTCACAAACGCGTATCCAGCACCGGGAAATGATGGAGGATGGCTGGTGTTTGTGCTCGCACTATGTAGTTTGGCGACAGGCATAGCGGGGAGTGCGGGGGTTATCAGTGCTATGAACGCAGCCGTTAGGGCCTTCCCAGCGAGACTAGTGAGTTCCGCTCACAAATTTTCGATCCCACTTCCCCTTCGGAATCCTCACCTCCAATTATTTCTGGTGGGCTTGGTTCTAACAAGGTTATTTGTAGCAAGCAAGTATGACGGGAACAGTAAATAGCGCCTTTGGTCTCTCAGCATTTTTCTTCTCCATGATCGCGCGCGAACTCTTCCCAGGAAAAACAGAGTCCTTCCTCACTGTTCTCGTCGTCGGAACCACCCTCCCCGTTCTCTTGGGTGCGTTTGCAATCAAACCCGACCTTGGAAACATCGCGCTTGTAGGAGGCGCCGCGCTCGATGAGCAATTGGAACAGGCGGCGGAAGAGCAGGGAGAGATTCCACCTCCGTTTGAGAGGGACGAGGAGACTCCGCTTCGGTCTGGAGAGGAGAGTGTTCTGTATGGGGAGAGGAATCCGTGGGCGAGTCAGGCTCCGACGCCCGCGACGACACCTGGGTCTAGTGCGATGAAGCAGCTTGGGGAGGAAGATGTGCATGGACTGGGGTTGGTGCGGGTATTGGATTTTTGGATGATTTTTGCGATTGTTGGGGCTTGTGAGTGGCATTCACTTTTTGGCTGAGAAGGACAGCTGACGTGATGTGGGTTGTTATCAAGTGGGTGGACCGGGGTTGATGTGTAAGCTTCTTTTGATTTCTTCGTGCGGGAGGATAGGATACTTATTTTTGGTATTGTGGGCAGATATCAATAATGTCGGGTCGATCGTTCAAGCTTTATTTGCGGTGGATGGAGGTGAATGGGATGAGACAGTAGCCGCAGCTGCACAAGCGAACCAGGTGTCGATTTTGAGTGTCTGCAGCTTCTTCGGCAGGTTATTGGTCGGTAAGTGCGCCACCATCAACCAACAGAATCCCTTCTAATTACGGGTGATATCATTTTTGCCACTTTATAGGATTCCTTGCAGACTACATAAGCCACTCGCACACAGTACCCCGCACGAGCTGTCTCATCCTCAGTTCGCTTTTTGGGATCGTGGCGCAGGCGATGTTGACGCGTGTGGAGACGGTGGGTGCGCTTTGGAAGGTGTCGATGGTATTGGGCCTTAGCTATGGGACGACGTTTGCGTTGTTCCCAGCGCTGGTGTTGGAGAGGTTCGGAATCAGTGAGTGCGGGTTTGTTCTGGATTGAGTTAGGTTAAAGCTAATTTTGTGATGTAGCGCATTTTGCTCAAAACGCGGGGTTAATGGGTATTGCTGCTGTGAGTCTCGAGAATGGTTTTAGTACCGACCAAGCTGATCTGAGCTACAAAGGCACTCTTCGGAAACGTATTCAATTACGGGTTTGGGAGGAACTTTGATGCGCACTCGGGTGTACCCCCTAATTCAGTCGGGTTGGCTGGAAACCTGCAGTGTTATATCGGGCGGAGATGCTATGTCGATAGGTGAGTCTTTATTATCTATAGCACGGCTTGGCGCTAACTTTGGGTCCAGCGTTTATATTGCGCTGGGAAGCAGCGTACTAGCATTGGTACTCAGCCTGCTAGCGTCGTGGAGAAGTTGGAAGCGGGCAAGGGGGGCGATTGTTTTGAGTTAGGACTTGGCATATTGTATGTAGAACACATAATCAGGGGGTGGGATGTGATAATCTTTCTCTAGGATCTGGTTATTTTATTTGAGTTAGCTCCGGGAGACGCATTTGGGTCCACGAATGCACGTGACATCGTTAGTTTTCCCAGACGACCACGATGACACCTGGTCGTGATCAGTTCCAAACGCTGGCGGGATGTGTTTTGGTCGCGCTCGCCTCGGGGACTAATTATGTGTGGTTCTTTCCTCTTCAATTTGATCCGAAATTAATGCAGAGACGAAGGCGTATTCAGCGTATGCACCGCAGATGGGGAAAAAGTTGAATTTAACAAGTACGCAGTTGAATCTCGTTGGGATTGCAGGAAACCGTGAGTTTTGTTGGGTTGAATATTCTTGGGTTGGCGACTAACTTGAACAAAGTTGGAGCATACGTGTGAGTTTTATTGTAGTGAGAGCGAAGGGGGATGTTTTTGGTCGGGTGTTTATGTCATACGGCCGAGAGTAGGTTCTCGCCTGTTGTCGGGTGGGTGGTCGATCAATGGGGACCCAGGCGGTGCGATCTCTTTCAATTTTCCTTCGGCCTGAACTCATCCCTTCTGGCCGCAGCCCTATGTACGTGGCCTCGATGTTTCTCTTGTTGGGCTATGGCGGGATCCGGTTCCTCTTCACGCATGCTCAGCCAGCGCCTCCAAATGACGGGGCTGGGTTGGTTTTCGCATTGGCACTTTGCCTTCTCGCGACGGGTACAGCCTCGTCTGTCGGCGTGGTCAGTGCTGTGAACGCTGCTGTCAAGGTCTTCCCTTCGAAAATGGTCCGTTCTATCACTTCTTTCCCCCACTACCGTTCGTGATGTTTGAAATATGGGATATGCAAATCTGACGTCATGCCATAGCGAGCGAGTGTGATTGGGGTCGTTAATAGCACGTATGGTTTATCAGCGTTTTTCTTCTCGCTCATTGCGAGGGAGTTTTTCCCTGGCGAGACGGGATCGCTTTTGACGGTGCTGGTCGTCGGGACGTCGGTGCCTGTGCTTGTTGGGGCTAGCATTATTAGGCCAAAGGCGGGGAGTTTGGCGGCCGTAGAGGTGGTGAGGTGTCAACAAAATGAGGAGGAGAATGAGACAACCCCGCTTTGGTCTGGAGAAGAGGAGGCGGCCTATGGAAGGGGGGTTGAACGCGAGGTTGAATGTCCTACGTCGGAGGATGCTGTCTTGAAGGATTCGACTGGGTGTACGGAGGACTTGCATGGATTGGGGTTATTCAGGTCGACGGACTTTTGGATTATCTTTGGCATTATTGCGATGCGTAAGTTTGTTTCTCTGAACATTTAGGATAGGATGATGCTGATTTAACTGAGAAGTGGGCGCACCGGGATTGATGTGTAAGTCTGTCTCTAGTCAATGATGACGTATGCTAACGTAATTGGCGATAGACATTAACAATGTCGGGTCGATTGTCCAGGCGTTGTCGGCTGCGAATGGGGATGGGTGGGACGAAAAGGCTGCTGCTGCTACGCAAGCGTCCCAGGTCTCGATTATTAGCATTTGCAGCTCTTTCGGGAGGCTGCTGATAGGTATGTCGTGCCCTCCATAATCTTTTTATTCGCATTTAATTTACAATGTACCCTGTTGCAACTCCGCAGGCTTCCTGGCAGACTATCTGAGTCACTCGCACAACATTCCACGCGCGACTTGTTTTATTCTTTGTTCGGTATTAGGGATTTCGGCGCAGGCGATGTTGATTCAGGTGGATAGTGCGGATGGGCTGTGGAAGGTGAGCATAGCGCTGGGCCTTAGCTTCGGAACGACTTTTGCACTTTACCCGGCTTTGGTATCGGAGCTCTTTGACATCGGTAAGCCTGAGTTTAGCTGAATCTGAGGTCCGGCTGACGCTAGATTGACTGGGTAGCTCATTTCTCGCAAAATTGTGGAATGATGATTGTGCCCGCTGTGAGTCCTGAGCTAATTTGTGATAATACGAAGTGGTGGGTTGATGCTGGTGCTTTACAGGTATTATTGGGAAACGCGTTTAATTACGGATTTGGGAGGAATTATGATGCGCATTCGGGCGTGCCGCCTGATTTGATTGAGACCTCTGGGCATCTGCAGTGTTATATTGGGCGGATGTGTTACATCAATAGGTGGGTCTTGTATGTTACTCTTGCCTAAATATTTGGCGCTAACTAGATGACTGGGTGTAGCATATATGTTGCGCTAGGAAGTAGTGTTTTGGCTCTGGCGTTGAGTTTTCTGGCGACGCGGAGAAGTTGGAAGCGGTCAGGAGGATATGTATCATTGAATTAGGATTTAGTCAATTTAAATATGGAATGAACAATTTGGAGCGCGGGGTAGCAACCCCGTTTGGAGTAGTTGATTTATCAGAGTGTTTTCGTGGTCCTGCCAAGTCCGATCGTATAAATGTGGCGCTATCACGTGACATCGTGAAGCTGATGCGCGCGACGATGACTCCAAGTCGCGAGCCATGGGACCGCGTGCGGACATTATCGGGCTGCGTTTTAATCGCGCTCGCAGCCGGAACTAACTATGTGAGCCTCCCGTCCGAGTTAACCTGTTTACTTTAAGACTTATGGAGATGCTGTCACAGGTGTATTCAGCGTACGCGCCCCAGATGGGGAAAAAATTGAACTTGTCGAGCACGCAGTTGAACCTCATCGGTATTGCAGGAAATCGTACGCCATTTTTTTTCTCCGTGTCGATTGTGAGACTCATCGAAGTGAAGTTGGAGTTTATCTGTGAGTTTCTGTGGTGTAGACGCGTGATTTTTCAACTGGGTTCTTACAGAGGTTAGGTCGGCGCCCTTTTGTGGGTGGTTGGTAGATAGCTGGGGGCCAAAACGGTATTTCATGTCGGTTTTTTTGTGTTCTCATATTGATTCGAATCTTCCTTGCAGTCCGCTTTGCGTCGCTTCAGGGCTCCTCTTATTCGGTTACGGCGGGATTCGGTATCTCTTCGCAAACGCATCTCCCGCCCAACCGAGTGACGGAGCGGGGTTAGTGTTGATGCTGGCATTCTGCATTTTCTGTACGGGCGTAGCGGGGTGCCTTGGGATCTCAAGTGCTGTGAACACTACTGTCAAGGTGTTTCCTGTTAAATTGGTACGTCCTGCCCTCCCACTTTCCTCTCGCGCCGCTTGTTCTTGAGGGATGTGTGTCTGACAATATAGTAGCGCGCGAGCATGATAGGTGTTGTCAATAGCGCCTTTGGACTTTCCGCATTTTTCTTTTCACTCGTTGCGCGGGAGCTGTATCCGGGTAAAACGAAGGCGTTTCTAACGGTACTGGTTTTCGGGACAGCACTACCAGTACTGTTTGGGGCTGTGGTTATAAAGCCTAAGACGGTAGGCGTGAACCTGCTGCAGAACGAGGATTCTGAAACGTCAGAGGAAAGTGTAGCATCGGTCGTCCCGGACGAGGGAACCCCACTTTGGCCTGAAGAAGAGAATAGGCTTTATGGGGAGAGGAATGTCTCTGTTCCGCGGGGTGCTGTACTGAAGGATCCGGTCGATGAACTAGTGGATGTGCATGGGCTAGGACTGTTCAAATTACTCGATTTTTGGGTTCTGTTTGGAATTGTCGGGATGGGTGAGTTTACTCCCTTTGCTCTTTCTAGACTTTGAGATACTAATCTGGCTGATGTAGTGGGTGGACCAGGGCTGATGTGTGAGTTCCGCATCTATGAAGATATATGCGTGCTGACGTGTTCGTAAATAGACATCAACAATGTTGGGTCAATTGTTCAAGCCTTGTTTGCCGCGAGTAGGGACGGGTGGGATGAGAAAGCTGCAGTAGCTGCTCAGGCGTATCAAGTTTCGATCATAAGTGTTAGTAACTCTTTCGGAAGGCTATTAATTGGTGCGTCGTACTGTCCTCTATCTGCACAATTCGTTCAAACACATATTAACCGGGCCCTATATATTCGTCTTATCCTAGGCTTCTTAGCGGACTATTTGAGCCACGCGTACGCTATCCCACGTGCGACCTGTTTCATCCTCAGCTCGGTTCTAGGAGTCATAGCACAGTCGATGCTGATTCGCACAGAAAGTGCAGATGCGTTGTGGAAGGTGTCAATGACGTTGGGCGTGAGCTACGGCATGACGTTTGCGCTCTTTACGGCTTTGGTGTTGGAGCATTTTGGAATTTGTGAGTTCAGCTGTTATCTGACTGAAATCGGGGCTGATGATGGGACGGTCGTGTAGCTCATTTCTCCCAGAATTGTGGGACGATGGCTGTGGCTGCGGTAGGTGGTATGAGGCTGCTTCACGCGTATTCAGGCTAACCGATATTGGTCTAAAGGTTTCGCTAGGAAACGTGTTCAACTATGGGTTTGGGAGAAACTTTGATGCACACTCTGGCGTGCCGCCTACTTTGGTCGGAGCTGCTGGGAATTTGCAGTGTTACCTTGGGCGCAAGTGTTACGTTGACAGGTGCGTTGTGGTACTCTCAGTAATTCTCGGCTTAGCGCTTTACTAATCATTGGGTGAAGCATTTATGTTGCGCTAGGAAGCAATATATTGGCTCTCATGCTGGGTTTACTGGCAACTTGGAGGAGCTGGAAGCGGGCAAAGGGAGCGATAGTCTTAAGTTAGGTTTTGGTATAGTGTAGATAGGTATATAATTCGGCAGATAGTTTGACGTTCGAATTCTTTGTGGAATAGTTATGATGTCAGAGGCGCATTCAGATTTAAAGCAACTCAATTATATGATTACAAGGTCACCTGCACACGACGATGGCGCCCAATCGTGAGAAATGAAACCACGCGCGGACACTAGTAGGATGCTGGTGCCCCCCAATTCGGTTGGATTAGCTGGAAACCTACATCGCTACATCGGACGTCGGTGTTACGTTGATAGGCGAGTACTTGATATCAATAACGTTTCGAGGCTAATTTTGGGTTTAGTGATTACATTGCGCTGGGAAGTAGTGTCCTGGCGTCATTGCTTAGCATGCTAGCATCGTGGAGGAGTTGGAAGCGGGCAAGAGGAGCAATTGTTTTGGCTTAGGATTTAGCATACTGTATTGTACGTAGGACACATGGTTGGGATGTGGGATGTGATAATTCTAGTCTAGGTTCAGATTATTTGCACTAGTTGGGAGAGATATTTAGCTTGAGCGCTCGTGACACTCCAGTGGCCTTTGCTCCGAGGACCTGCAAGGTAGTTGCAAGGTGCTGAATGTCAAACCCCATTTCGCAGAAGTACTCCTGAAAGTCAGATGGTTGTCCTAGCATGATGGTTAGCACCGGCGATTTGGTTGGCGAAATCACGAATGGTTGTGTGACCCTCGAGCCGAAGGAAGTTGATCGACAGGACGGAGATCACTTAGCTCGGAACCTTGTCTGATTGCGAGTCGAGTGTGGAGCCTGATGGTCTTCAAAGGCGGAGACTGGGGTCATCTGTGGCAACAAGCATATCAGATCTGCATGATTGTAAAATTGCTCTAAGCTGCTGAATGTTGGTAGTTGTGCACTTGAGAAGCATCGGCAATCAGGTTTGGGGCTGGGACGCGAACAGATGGGCCGCAATCCTGCCTGTCAGACAGTCGGTGGGATCGTACCGAACACGATGCATAGGATCTTTATAGTAGATTGCGTAGGCATTGGCCGCCCTGCGGTTTGATCATGCCTTCGTAGCTGTTCGGCGGTCCCTACTAGCTCCATCGACTTCCCCGCATATATCATTTCATGACATCATATCCGATGCGCCCAGTTTAGTCGGACGGGTTTGACTAAAAAAGATCGACGATCTGCTTTGAGACATCGCTAGAAGCGGCAGCGCCGATTTCTCACTGATTCTCATAGCTAAATGACTTATTAGGTTGGTGTTTTCAACGTAGAGGAGAGGGGGTGATAGATATTATAAATATAGAAAAAACGAGGCAACAGGTATAAAAGTGAACGTGTATAGCTGGTCACGCACGGATTAGACACAACATCCTGCTAAGATATATGCAGGAAATTAGATGGGGCTGATAGGGACTGCCGAGCAGCCACGAAGGCATGATCGAACCGCAGGGTGGTCTATACATATGCAATCTGCTGTAAGGTCAGCGAACCGAACAGCGGCAAGTATGCGCTTGGGCGATTGATTGTTCGCCACGGAATCTGGCGGAGATGAGCACCCCCAATTGTCTAGATCAGCTTGAGGCTTCCAGCTAGTTCATCAGATAACTCTGTTTTGTGAGCAACAGAGAGTTTTTCGGTAGGTGTTGCGCGCTGCCCGTAGGAGTCGTTATATGCGCCCTGGCGGACTCGGATACCTACCCGTAGATTCCCAAGTGACTTTGTGCGAGCCTCAAGTGCTCACCTTGGTGTCTTGTTGCAGAGCCTCTACGGGAAGTAGTCATCCGGGAATCTGGCACTTACTCATGTGTTGCGGTCTTAAACCAAATTGCTGATCCATACCACTTTTTTTAGATGTATACCTCTCCCAGAGATCTAAATTGCTTTCCAAGACGGAGACCTGGGTCTTACCCGGATCTCTATGCCTGTCAAATCCATATGATTGTAGGATTGCACCAAGATGCTCAGATTTTACGGTGGAGTTCACAATCCTTAGTCACACTGCGCATCCCGAGATGCTGAAATTCCGGGGCAGATCTAAGAAGTTGTAGTACTGTAATAGAACGGCGTGATCTGGCGAGTTCGACCTCGTGATTCACCTGAGGCGACTGGGTTCAGGCAGGTTCCGGGGCTCGAAATCATCGGTGGAGATAGGGGCGCCGAACCTACTTTACGCAATCGATACAACAACCTGTCTTCATTATTCGGAACTATCAGGCCAGCTCAAGCGTTAAATAGCGAAGCTAATTGAGGCTTGAGTCGGCCATTCCCATACGCTTCACGTCCACCACTGCAAAACCACCGCTCATCATGTCTAATAAGGGGGGGCAAACGTTAGTTATCTTCTCTGGAGTGTCTTGGGCTTACTGATAGACCTGTTACTGTATAGACTTGATATTTTTAGGTAATTAGAGTATTTCATCGATGGTCCGTCGACATAGGTTCACTAACACAACCCATACAGGCGCGGAACTGAGGGTAGCAAGACGGGAGTCAATGTCAACGCGATCCTCGAAGCTACTCCGTCGCACACCGACGAACCCCGAGAAGTTTTCATCGGCTTCACGCCGATGCAGCTCCACAAAACCATGCTGGGATCCCTCATTGGACGAGCGGCGGGGGCTATCGGGTGGTCAAGCGATAAACCTCCACCGCCGAACCCGACCTACCACTGGGCGGTCATTGTTGGCGACTATCTGCACGAGCTGAGCTATGACGACGGCCACTACAATACCTATGAAAACAAGAATGCGAAAGAGTATATGAAAACAAAACCATTCAAATTATTCCCGGTCGGTAACACGCAATTCAACGATTGGGCCATCTGGCAAGCAGGTATGTAAGGTATAGCGCGCTCCTCTAACAAGACGCTCACGAGCATCCTAGGTGAAAAGGCGATTGCTGGGCCCCCGATGGTGCCAATATACAACGTCTGGAACAACAACTGCCAGTCGTTCGTGATCGAACTTCTCAATCTGATCTGTGGCCCCGATCGAACCTTGGTCTTGACAAACCAGTTGAAATACAGGGATGGGGACAAGGAGCGAGCAGAAAAGGAATTGGAAGCCGCAACGAAGGAAGCGAGGGACCAAGCACGGAGCAAAGCCGAGGATCTCATGAACGATGAGACGCCGCTGCTTAACATGGATGGTGAGCATCCAGATGCTGTATTTCTGTGTCAAATCCTAACACGCCCTACAGATCTTGAAAAGAACGATGGCGTAGTGCCAGATGCATGATATGTGTGCCAAGCGCTCGAAAGTAC
>MU132177.1:141120-180604 GCA_015039395.1 Ceratobasidium sp. AG-I
TATGTACTTGGCCATGGCTCTGGCAGTTCTTCGGCTTGTTCTTCCCGAAACCAGTTTGGGGGTAACGGGTTTGCAAATTGAGGTGCATGAAGAACCTAGTTGGTCAGCCATATAAAACTCGAGTTGGTGAGCGCGTTGATAGCATGTAGCTTTCCCCCGTCTCATCCATCATCTCGCATATATTAGCAACTGCGCATAGTTATTCATTGTATCCTCATCAACTGCCATGAGCTCCAGCACAGCGTCGGTGAGAGACTAAATCAATTTCATTTAACTGAGCAGAGTTTAAGTTCTCGGTTTAGCAGGCGCCGGGCAGCGAAGACAACACTACAGATACTAGCCCAAACCGCAACCAAGGCAACATAAACCAAACTACGCCGCCTCCCACCCAAAGAGAGAGTGAGCCTCCCAAACCCACGAATTCCGGGGCCTACGCTGGCCTTACTAAGGAGATACGAACACTGGAGCGTGGGCTAAATTCTCTGCCCGAGGGTCACGTCAAGAGACCTACGATACTCAACCAGCTGGGTGGTGTTTATCATCGGAAGTACAAACACGATGGGAATCTGGACGACGTGGACAAGGCGATTGAATATCAGACGAAAGCGATAGATGGGATCTCGGAGGGCGGGCTAGCATTACCCATTTGGCTCGGATACATTGGCGCCATGTACTCCGACCGATTCAAAAGCTCGAGAAACCTAGCCGATATTGGCAAGGCAATCGAACTTCAGGCTCGGGCCATTCCACTTATGAAAGGCTATCAAGATTTACCCGTAGTGTTGGGAAACCTGGGTGTCTCTTACCACAGTCGATTTGAATACTCGAATCAATTGACCGACATTGAGAGTGGAATCGAGCACCTGAGTCGCGCCGTTTCACTTGCGAAGGACGAAGATGCTTTCTTGCCCAACTTGCTTGGGAACTTAGGCTCTGTGCACGACACTCGGTTCGAACGTTTGGGTCTCTTGATCGATACCGAAACGGCGATCAAGCATCATCATCGCGCTGTGGCACTTACGCCTGGCGGTCACGCAGCCTTTCCAATCCGGCTCGGCAACCTGGGCACCTCTCATTTCAACCGGTTTGGCCGACTGGGCGAACCGGAAGATATCAACAAGGCGATCGAATACCACCAGCAAGCGCTTGATCTGACCCCTAGAGGCCATGAATCACTTCCTATCAGGTTGAATAACCTCGGTGCCTCATACAGGAAACGATTCGAAAGCAGAGAAGACCTCGCCGATATCGACAACGCGATCGTGTACTACAGTCGCGCGGTTGAAGCAAGCCCTGAAACCCACGAATCTCTACCTGTCTCTCTCAGCAACCTAGGTGTCGCACACAATAGTCGGTTCGAACGGCTGGGCGAAACAATCGATATCGAAAAATCATCGGAATATCACGCGCGCGCTATCTCTCTTATGCGCGGCAATGGTGCGAGCCAAACTACGAGGCTCGGCAACCAAGGCACTTCGTACTTGAGACTATTCATACGGCTGGGAGATGTTGTCAATATCAACAAGGCGATCGAGTGCTTTGAGCGTGTCGTCGAACTCACGCCAAACGATCACGTATCTAAGCCTCAATGGCTCAGTAGCCTGGGATCCTCATACCGCCGTCGGTTCAAACGACTAGGGAGTCTTGACGATCTTAACAAGGCGACCGAGTGTGAAGAGCGCGCCGTATCAATGGCTCCTGATGGTCACGCGGATCTTCCCACCTGGCTCAGCAACCTGGGCATGGCGTACAGAGCGCGATTTGAACGCTTAGGCGAGCTCTCTGACATCAACGCAGCAATCGAACGCCAAACCCAGGCTATTTCGTTGAGTAGAGCACAGGGCGCCCCTCTATCGGTCTTGCTAAGCAATCTGGGCACTTCATATGAAACTCGGTTTGAGCGGTTGGGCGAATCAGCCGATATCGACCAAGCGATTCAGTGCCATACCCGTGCGGTGGAACTTACGCCTGAAGGCCATGCGAAACGGCCCAGCCAGTTGAATAATCTGGGGTCCTCGTACGATAGTCGGTTTGACCGATACGGCAAGCTATCCGATCTAGATAAAGCGATCGACTACTACTCTCGCGCTGCTAAAGCCACCCCCGATGGCCACTCAGACTTGCCAACCTGGCTTTGCAATCTAGGAGGTGCTTACCTATCACGATTCCGACAGCTAGACAAAGTTGCTGATATCAACGAGGCGGTCGCGTGCAATACTTGTGCTGTCGAACTGACACCCCACGATGACTCGAGCTTACCCACCCTATTCAGTACACTGGGCTTCTCGCACAGCGAACGATTTGCACGAACAGGGATACCCGCAGATATTGAAAAGGCGATTAAATGCCACCATTCTAGCGTTCGCTTAGCTCCTGATGGCCATGCAAAATTACCCATCTGGCTCGGCAACTTGGGTTCTTCGTACGCTCTTCGGTTCAAACGTCTGAAAGACCCTGCGGACAACACAAAAGCGATAGAGTTTCAGACTCAGGCCGTCTCACTTACATCCGAGGACGACGTAAACTTGCCCGCCTGGCTCAGTAGTCTGGCGGCATCGCATATTGAACGATTTGAACAATCGAGCGAGGAATCAAGAGACCCTGCTGATGTGGAAAAAGCGATCGAACATCTCACTCGCGCGGTGGGGCTCATACCCAAGGACCATCCATCCTATCCCGCTGTTATGGGAAGTCTCGGACATGCGAACAAAACCAAATTCGAACGTCTGAAAGATCGAAGCTCTCTGACTAGGGCCTCCGAGTGCTTCGAAGCGGCTGCGGAGTCTAGAGGAGGACATCCAGGTATGAAGCTGCAGATAGCTTACGCCTGGGCGCAAATGGCTTCATCGTACGACTCCTCTAATGAACTGAAAGCGTATAAACTTGCGATGGCCCAGGTTCCGCAGCTAGTCTGGCTTGGTTCTACACTTCAGCAGCGCTACCAGAGCGTGCGAGAAATCAAAGCTCTCGGCGCGGCAGCAGCATCTGCTGCAATCCGCGCTGATAACTACGGGCTTGCTCTTGAATGGCTGGAACAGGCTCGATCGGTGGTATGGGCTCAAATCCTGCAGCTAAATACCTCTGTGGATCACCTGCGCTCCATCGACAAAGCTCTTGCCGACAAGTTTGAACAGGTAGCGCGGGGACTGCATACGGCAGGATCCTTTGATCATCTAATGCACACCTTGCGAAATACCTCGATGCACGAAAAAATCGCTCAGCGACACCACCAGCTTGCCGAAAAGTACGACCGTCTGCTACTCCAAATTCGTCAGATCCCCGAGTGCAAGGACTTCTTGAAACCAAAGGCGGCATCCGAGCTCTTGCGCGCGGCGTCGAGGGGGCCGGTGGTGGTCGTCAACTGCGACAGCGACGGCTCCGATGCTCTTGTGTTAAAACCCGGGAGTAACGAAATCACGCACATCGCACTGCCAGGCTTTGCAGAACAGCGCGCTATAGAGTTCGCTTCCGTGGTCGATTCATTGCTCGGTTCTTTGCGCTTCTCCGGCTCTCGCGGGCCCGACTTCGTGACACCAGCCGGACACCGGTCGGACACTGAAATGGCGGACGCCTTCAAGACTCTCTGGTCAGAGGTAGCTAAACCGATTCTTGATTCTCTGGGATACACGGTGGGTCTTGGTCCTCTAATGCTGCGTCACATCGTATTCATTTGAATTGAGTAGCAGAACACCCCGTCGGACGAGCTTCCACACGTGACGTGGTGCTTGGCTGGTGCCCTCTCGAGACTTCCCCTTCACGCGGCTGGAAGCTATAGCCACCCTAAAGAAAAGGTGACCGACTTTGTCGTGTCCTCGTTCACGCCTACTCTCGGAGTTCTTATTTCCTCGAGAGTCCCCGCTTCGGTGTCCCACGGAAGCCGAGGTATACTAGCAATAGGTCAACCAAACACTCCAGGCCAAGATCCTCTAAAAAGCGCTATCGAAGAGCTGGCCACTATTAAAAAGCTAGCCGCTATCCAAGGTCCCCAGCAGCAATCAACTCCGTACGCCGATATCATAGGTGCAAGCGCGACTCCACCGGCCGTACTCGGTGAGATGGAGAATTACAGCTCGGTTCATCTCTCCTGTCACGCCATCCAAAACACGGCAGACCCAAGTAAAAGCTGCTTTTATCTTCACGAGGGAACACTGAGCATCGCGGCCATACGGGAACGAAATTTCAAGGGTAAAAATTTGGCTTTCCTTTCGGCGTGCCAGACGGCCGTTGGCGATAGAGATATCCCGGACGAAGCAGTACATTTGGCGGCTAGCATGCTCGCCGCTGGCTATCCGAGCGTTATTGCGACCATGTGGTCTATATTGGACGAGGACGCACCGTTGATAACGGAGAATGTGTACAGGGAACTACTCAAGGACGGGAGCATGGATACCGAAAGGGCGGCGAGGGCACTTCATTCCGCTACAGCTGCCTTGCGCAATAAGATTGAAAGGGAGAATAGCGAGAAGCCCGAGGAGAAAAGGAACATGAATGCCGATTTGACGCGTTGGGCTCCGTTTATCCACATGGGTGTATGAGACAATGTATGTATAAATGATGCCGGAATACTAGTTTGATCACTTCAGTACACACGTATCCCGATCTCCAAACTAGAAAATACCGGGATAGAAGATCAAATGCTAGCAGAGTGACACTGACTAGGCTTAGGGCCATTCTAGCAGGAAAGAGTTGGACAGGCCGAGCTGGAGCTGGTAAACAGCTACCTTCACGCGATCATAGATGACTATGTTTAAATCACTGGTCACACCACGCTTTTAGCAGAGCTAAACTTCTGTGTATGACAGGACAAGTCGCTCTTAGCGTCTGCACTGGAGGACTTTGAGATTACTGGTAGGTTTGATTTATTGCAATTTGATTCTTACTCATGCGGTGCACAACAACATCATTGCAGCGATCGTGTATACCAAATAGTGCTTGGACAAAGAACATATAAATTGAGCAAAATTCACCTTTGAATAGACTCATATATTTCTCATCCGTGCAAATGTACACGGCTCAAAAAGGCTAGAAACAATGTGGGGGCGGCAGAAACACAAAAGGGGTCGATTTACAAGTCGCTCAAATGAGTTTTCTGGACATGGGTCTAATAGCACGAATCATGAAGACATTCGTTCTGAGTATGCTGAAACTTGAAGCGTGAGAACCTGCGCAGCAGTTACCAAGATATGGGCATTCGAAGTTGTGGTTTTTCATAGGAGCTGCTCAAAAAGTGCTGAAACCACACGACTTTGACAATCCATATATTGACAACCGCTGCGCAAATTTTCACGCCTCAAGTTTCAGCATACTCAGAACGAATGTCTCTACGGTTCGTGCTATTAGACCCATGTTCAGAGACCTCATTTGAGCGACTTGGAAATCGACCCCTTTTGTGTTTCTGCCGCCCCCACATTGTTTCTAGCCTTTTTGGGCCGTGTGCACTTATACAGGTGAGAAATATATGAGTCTATTCAAAGGTGAATTTTGCTCAATTTTGTCCGAGTACGATCCGGTATACATGACTCGTCGCATATACCCAGGGCTCTTGCCCCGAACAAGGCTTCTCTTACCCTCAAAGGGCTTGACACCTACACTTTTATGTCATATCACGCATCGTAGAATTCGAGTTTGGGACCATGCGCGTAGTTACGACTACCCTCGGGCCTGGAAAATTGGCTGGTTTATACATTGAATCCAGATTCTCATTCCCGTGTGACGCCTTCGACCGGTAAATTCGAACAAAAGTGCCCCCCTGCAAGTGTCTTGCGACTCACCCCAAATCACTTCCGCATGATATGTTCCGAACCCTCGATCGAAGTCGATAGCGTTCTTACTCGCCGAACAGCTCGTGTGCAAAGGACTCCAAACCAACGCCACGGTCGCACCAAGACAGCCGTGGAGATTGCCGCCGTTCACAAAGCGAGTAGCGCCTGCCGAGAGCTTTCGAGCCATCGCCGAGTTGACGCTCCTGCTTCCGATCAAACTGATCATCGTCATCACGCAGACGCCTCCAGCGGTCCATGTCACTCCCTCGCCGACAGAGCTTCTGTGCCCGAAAGAACGGCTGGTGCGGTCAGTTCCCTCAATAGCGGGTATATCACAGTCATTCTACTCATAGATTCGCCGTAGCTCGTCCGAATACTTCAGCGCCAAACACCCCTCACGCGGCAGGATGCTTTCTCCAATATTCGAATTTATATCTAGGAACTTGTGAGCTAGTTGGCCCTGTTCCACTTCTAACACTTTGTTGACGCTTTGGTGTAAGCTTACCCGATGATGAGGCTGAGTTGCATCCGATACCCAAGTGAGCTGAAAGCAAAAATGAGTGTCCAAACCCGCTAATGGTTCCGGATTCGTGATCAAGCGAGCCAAGCTCGAACCTCTTTGCGCTGGTCATCGGCATCAACAAGTACCAGCGATCCGACATTGGCGATCTTCGAGGCGCAATTGCGGACGCGCACGAAGTAGATCGGTACCTCCGTGAGCGTCTGCGTGTCCCAAAAGACCAGATCACCACGCTCTATGATCTTGCCGCAACTCGCAGCGAGATCATCCAGGCGCTCAAGAACTTGGCGGCCGATCCTCGAATCAAACAGAAAGACCCCATAATTATCTACTATGCCGGCCACGGCAGCGAACAGGCACCCCCTGCTGGTTTGTCAACCGACCAGAAGATCCAGAGCCTCGTTCCGTCGGACGAGGGGAGTAGCGACCCCTCGGGAAACTTGGTCGAGTGCATTCCCGACTACACACTAGCCACTCTCTTGAACAATCTAGCTCAAGCAAAAGGGGACAACGTGGTTTGTGTGCTCGTCAAACACTTGGCGTATTGGTGCTTACGCCACTTCAACTTAGACAGTTATCTTCGACTCGTGCCATTCGTCCAGCGGCACACGCGATGATGTTATCGTACGGCGCGTGGATAGCAAAATTCTCACGCCTTTGCGACTGGACACGGACCGAGATATAGTGTGGCCTGGTTCCAGTGCCCAGACATTCGAGATCCCCGAGGGCCAAACTCTCATCGGTTCCAAGTCGTACGTATGGATCGCAGCTTGCGGCACCGAAGAAACGGCCAAAGAGACCCCTGGTAACCGAGGGGTGTTTACCGAAGCTCTTCTCGAGGTCTTGAACGTTGTAGACGCCGACGCGGTGACGTACGTGGGCCTGTTGGACCGGCTGTGCGCTCTCCCAAAGTGAGTGTTCTCCGGTACAAACCTACCCGTTCGCTCACACACCGCCGGGCAAAACTAGCCAGAAACCTCGGTGTGAAGGGGAAAATAGGCAGCGTGTGATGTTCAACGCCGAGGTTGCCGGCGTCAATCGCCAGTTTGTCCGAGTCTTGAAGAGCGGGGAGGAATACAGCCTTCAGGCTGGTGCAGCGCAAGGCATCAAAGTCGGCGCGCACTTTGATGTCCATGGGGAGCGGGTCTTGGACTTGAAAAAGTACCCCAAGCTCGGGTCGTTTGTCGTCAAGTCGGTCGGCCCGCGTCAGTCTACACTCGCGGCTTTGGAACCTATCGTGGGCGACGTTCCTGTTCTGATGTATGCGCGCCGGACTCTTGACGGCAGGAGCCATCAGCTGCTCGTATTCTTCACCGAGCCGTTTGTTCAAAAAATGAATGACGACATCGACGGGTGGAAGACTGGCCTCGGAATGAGCAAGGAAGGCGCTGTGGAATTTGGCTATGCCCAGACGGAGTCGGAGGCCGGGTTAGTCGTAGGCTTGGAGGGCCGCAGAGTCACCTTCTGTACTCGCAACCCGCTGCTCACCGAAAACGGGCTGACGCACATCCCTCATACCACCCACCCGAAGCCTCAGGATGTGCTTACGGCTATTCGAGCGGCCGCAAAGTGGCACTGGCACGTCAACCGCACGAATCCCGATGACCCTTTCCGGGGAAAAATCCGAATCGAGATGACTTGCCTCGAGCAATGGGGCGGAGGTCAACCGACCCCATTCGGTAGCAACTTGAACGGGAGTTCTGGCGTCGTCAATCTGGTCGAACGACCCGAGTACTTTTACGGGTTCAAGCTCGTCAACGAGTCGAACTATGACCTTTATCCATATCTGTTCTATTTCGACGCGAACGACCAGTCTATCTGTAAGTTCCATACCTATGTAGCTGTTTTTTAGTCACGCTCTTATATCCCGACCTCTAGATCCACTTTTCAAAGGAGCCGGCGGTGGCGTCGCGAGCGCTGGCCCACAGCTGCCCAGAAAGGTCCCAGACGGAAAGAAGGCTCCAGGCGAGCTCACGCTAGGATATGGTTCCGGAGGTGTTGGCGGCATGAGCATGCGTTTGGCTAACAATGAAGAACATGGGGTGGTCGTTCTTAAGCTATTCGTGACTACGAAGCCCGCCAACCTCGACGTACTCGAACTTCCCTCGCCTTTCGTGGCTGCTCGCGAACTAAATCCGGCGGCGGGATATGATACTGCGAACGATGCGGAGCTATGGGGCACCGACCTGATGATCGTTTCCCAGCGCAAGACGCCCAAGCTAAAGCCTTCACTGCAACACCAGGTTGACGAGGACAACGCGCCGCACGAGTACTGGATAGTACGCTCGTTGGTTGCTGAAAGGATCCGATGCCCCGATTACGGCCCAAGGGAGCGCTTCTGGTTCAAGACGCCGCCGATGTCCGCGGACAACTTGGCTGCCATCCGCAATATGCGCTTGACCACTACTGCCCGAGACGAGCGTTCGCGTGTCGCTGTACTGTCATTATATTGTATCTTTTTGCGCAAGCTAACCTTCATTCTTAGGGTGCGTCGTGGTTTGACATTCGGATACTGAACTCACACGGCGAAACGAAGAATAAGTCTGACGGGAAACCCTATAGCTGGAAGAGCCATGTCAACACATGGTATTCGGCCAATTATGTGCCGCTCGACGGCCCTGTGTTTGACGAGCATCACGAGATACGGGAGCATTTGAAGGCTGGAGACTGTCTGCAAGTCATGTTAATGGTTGAGAAGAGAAATACCGTGAACGATGCGTCGGAGGGTTTCCTGAAGTTCTGGTAGTCGTTGTTTATTCGTTTGCCTAAATGGGCTCGTATTTGGTGTGCAGAGTGCGTACAGGCCGTACGTTTTCGAGCGTGCGGTCCTTTCGTTGAAATGTGATCAAATAGCACAATATATGCATGGTTCCACATCATAGCACCATCAGGATAAGCGGTTTGTCTTGTAAAAGGCTAAGCTCAGGTTGAATGTAGATGGAGCGACCAACGTGCCGATTGCGTCAGGTTTGAGAGGAGCATTTATATTGCGCTGGGATGTAGTGTTTTAACCTTGATGATTAGTGTATTGGCGACGCGGAGAAGCTGAAAACGAGTACAAAAGCAGTGATCCTCAGTTAGGATTGAGTAGAACGTAAGCAGGGCAGGACTCAAGTTCAGTCTGGGACTGTTATTTCTCTACAACTTTCCTCTTTCAACCACCCATGTGGTCCTTCACAGGACCTGCGACTGGCGCTGCAACATCACGTGATAGTGCGTTATCTGCTGACCGCCATGACACCTGGTCGCGAGCAATGGGATCGTGCGCAGACGCTCGTAGGCTACGTCTTAGTCGCACTTGCTTCAGGGACCAACTATGCGAGCCTTCTCACTTCGTCGTTTCTTTGACTTATGGCTGATTGTATTGTTCGGCAGGTATATTCAGCGTACGCGCCGCAGATGGGCAAGAGGTTGAACTTGTCCAGCACTCAGTTGAATATCATTGGAATTGCGGGAAACGGTATGTTTATCTTCCCATTTCTCTATCGATTGTAAGACTTATTAAGGTGAAGTTGGGGTGTATCTGTGAGTTTGAGTGACTTAGACGCACAGCATATCAATCAATTATATGGAGGCCAGTTTTGCGCCTCTTTGCGGATGGGTAGTTGATGGATGGGGGCCAAAGCGGTACATTCATTTTTCTTCATATTTTTCTGTCGTTTGTTTGAACCTCCCTCGCAGACCACTTTACATTGCTTCGGGGTTTCTCGTATTCGGCTACGGCGGGATTCGATACTTATTCACAAACGCACCTCCCGCTCCACCAAATGGCGGATCGGGGTTGGTCTTAATGATCTCGCTCTTCACTTTTGTTACGGGCTTGGCGGGGTGTACTGGGATTGGAAGTGCTGGGAACGCTATCGTCAAGTCCTCTACTCCTAGATGGGTGCGTCCCACCTTCTCAATTTCCTCGTTCCATTTCTTTAACATTAGGATATATCCAATGATCATTTAGCGTGCGGGCATGATAGGAGTCGTCAATAGCGCGTTTGGACTCTCGGCGTTTTTCTTTTCACTAATTGCGCGAGAACTGTTCCCGGGCGAGACGAGGTCGTTCTTGACTGTGCTTCTTTTCGGAACCGCACTGCCTGTCTTCTTTGGGGCTGCTGTTATCAGACCGAAAGCAGTAGGAGTGGCTCTTAGGGCAGAGGAGGATCGTGAGGTTCGAGAGGCAGAGAGCGCCGGGACAGTCGTGCAGGACGAGGAAACGCCACTTCGAGCTGGAGAAGCGAATCTGATTTATGGGGAGAGGAATGCTGCTACCTCGGGAGCTGTAGCAGCGAAGGACTCGACCGACGAAACGCTGAACGTGCATGGGCTGGGCTTATTTAAGCTGGTCGATTTTTGGATTCTATTTGGGATTATTGGGATGCGTGAGCTTATCTCTCTTTGCCCTGCCAAAAAATGAAATACTGATTTGACTGATGCAGTGGGTGGACCGGGCTTAATGTGTAGGCTCTTCGTCAAGATAAATGCATACTTGCTGATGTGAAAAGAGATAGATATCAACAATGTTGGGTCGATCGTTCAGGCGCTATTTGCAGCGAGGGACGAAAAGTGGGATGAAAAGGCTGCTGCCGCTGCCCAGGCATACCAGGTCTCGATATTGAGCGTCAGTAGCTTTTTTGGACGGTTGATTATTGGTGCGTCCCACTGTTCTCTATTCGCATGATTGATGTCAAACAATATCACCTTGCCTTTCCTTGTTTGTCTTCTCTAGGCTTTTTGGCAGACTACTTGAGCCACGCACACGCAATCCCCCGCGCGGCTTGTTTTATTCTTAGCTCGGTCCTTGGAATCGTGGCGCAGTCGATGCTGGTTCGTGTAGAAAGTGCAGACGCGTTATGGAAAGTATCGATGACATTGGGTATGAGCTACGGGACAACGTTTGCCCTCTTCTCAGTTTTGGTATTGGAGCACTTTGGAATTAGTGAGTTTGTTCTTCCGCTATTGGGGGCGGATCTGACTAAATGGTTTCGTAGCCCATTTTTCGCAAAACTGTGGAGTGATGGCTGTGGCCGCGGTCAGTGCCGCGAGCGTTTTGTAAACCGTATCCGGACTGATTGATATTGTCTAAAGGTTTTGTTGGGAAACGTGTTCAATTATGGATTTGGAAGGAACTTCGATGCGCATGTGGGTGTCCCGCATAATCTGGTTGGAGCGACCAAGAACTTGCAGTGCTTCGTTGGAAGAAAATGCTATATCGCCAGGTACGTTTCTGATATTATGCAAAAATATTTGATGCTGATCCTTGGTTATAGCATTTATATAGCCCTTGGGAGCAGCTGCTTAGCGCTTGTGCTCAGCTTGTTGGCAGCATGGAGGAGTTTGAGACGGGCAAGAGGAGCTGTGGTTTTGACTTGAATCTAGCATAATGTAAGTGGGGATGTGTGATTAATGAAAGGAGCGTGAGAATTTCAATCGGGTGTTCCTAATTCTCCGGGGGTTCGCGAAGTAAGAAACGAGCTTATATTGACCCGCTGGTAGACGGCCGTCGACCGAATGGAGGAGGCCGCTTGAAGTGCCGAGGAGGGCAATACTCCCGCGCGAAGAATGCTGAGAAGGCGGTGGGTATATGCGGCGGGCCGTATGCAAATGATTTAAAGCTAGGCTTGTCTATTCAATATGGAACGTGTGGTATCCCAACATCGATATGAGATTGGTGAGCGCTACCGTAGGGGGCCTACTTGGCCTGGGCGCGGCTGCACAGCTTGCCCCAAGGCAGTCGACTGCCGATCTATCGTCTTTGTAAGTTCCTTCTCTTAATTATTTAGATAAATTTATTCAATGTTTTGGCTAGGTATGTACCATCGCCTGGATCACCTGGCTTCTATGCAAACCACAGCTCAGCGGCTGTAACGATCGACCAGCACTCGGTCTTGCTGGACGGGAAGCGGTATATGATATTTAGGTGGGCCTTTACTTCCTTCGATCACTCAGGGGCGTGGTTCTGATTCTTCCGTGTTAGCGGCGAATTTCATCCGTGGAGGCTTCCTTCAATTCCTTTATGGAGAGACGTACTTGAGAAGATGAAGGTGTGAGATACGTGAATTCTGTCGGTGTATGCTGAGATATTGGGGCCTAGGCCGGTGGGTTCACTGGTGTATCGATTTACTGGCATTGGGGAATGGTGGAAGGGAAGCAGGGCGTATTGAACTTTGAGGGGCATAGAAGTATTACGAAGTTTTTGGACGTGGCTAAGGAGGTTGGGCTGTTGGTTATCGTTCGTCCTGGACCGTATGTTCCTCCGCCCCTCTTTATTCAACATGAGTTAATACTTATACAGGTATATCAACGCCGAGACTACGGCAGGCGGCTACCCTGGCTGGTTAACGAACATCGCAGACGTCGCTCGATCGAATGGGACCGAATTTACGAAGGCTTGGAAGCCGTGGATCGAGCGCATCTCGAGGGATGTGGCGCCATATCAGTATCCGGACGGACCTGTTATTGGGATGCAGTCGGAGAACGAGTTTGGAGCGACCGTCGAGGGGGTGAGTGATGGTTTCTTTTGTGTGAGGTAGGTTGTTGAACGTGCGTGATTGTAGGACGAAAATTCGTATGGCCACACGGATCATATGAAGTGGATTGAGGAGACCATGAGGGCAAACGGGATCACAAAGGTTCCGCTGTGAGTTGTCTTTTCTATTCTCCCGAATTTGTTTTCCGAACCTTTCGCGTTGGCCAGGACTCAAAACGATTACATGCCAAACGGGGCTTTTTCGTTTGGCCCAGCCAAGGTTGATTTGTACGGGTGGGACTCGTACCCGAATGGATTTGACTGCAGAATTCGGAGCGCGTGCGTACATGTTTACATTACCTTATTGTCAACGCGTAGTTGATCTATTTCGTTGTACAGGTGGAAGGAAGCCAACCCGAATATTGATTCCTATCATGAAAAGATAAACCCAGCTGAACCGCTGTATATTGCAGGTGAGTGCGCATATATCTTGTATTTCAGACAAAGTTGATTGAGAGGCGGGTGTAGAGTTCCAGGGTGGATCTTTGGATAATTGGTAAGCCGGGTATAATATTTCATAGATGTGGTTTGCTGAGCACGGTGTGTGGATTAGGCAGGGACAAGGTACTGCGGCATGCTACGAGATGGTCAACGAGCAGGTATGTTCCATCTCATCTCGCTTTCATGTAGAATGATTGACTAAGTTATTTGTAATAGTTCGCGAGCGTTTTCTACAAGAACAACTATGCGTCGGGGATAGCCATCCAGTCGTTGTACATGACGTGCGTGTATTCATGGTGAGGTTTGGCGTAATGCTGATGTTTCGGGTGGATAGGTACGGAGGGACGAATTGGGGAAACTTGGCTACACCCATCGTGTATACCTCGTAAGTCATTTTTGGGTCAATTGCACAAATAACGGTACTCATGGACTCTGGTTGAATTAGGTATGATTTCGCTTCGGTAGGTTTTACCTAGATTCTATTCGATTTTCGGAGCTTGAGCTTGCCCTGGTAGCCTATTTCAGAAGACCGCACGCTCACAACCAAATACACCGAGCTCAAACTCCAAGGTCTCTTTCTGCATGCTTCACCGCACTACCACCTTGCAGGTCGGATCGGCGCCGGCACCAACTTCACCAATTCCTCTGCAATCTATACGACCCAGCTTACTACGCTCAAGGGAGAGTCGTTTTATATCGTCAGGCAGACGACGAATAATAATACTGCTCGGGCACCGTTTACGTTGAATATGGGGACAAGCGTAGGTGAGGTGAAGGTGGATGGAAGTTTGGAGGGACGGGAGAGTAAGATCCTTGTGGGCGAGTATGGGTTTGGGAAGAGTGTGCTGAGGTGGACCAGTGCGGAGGTGAACTTCAGCTCTTCGATATTTTTGGCGAAGATGGCTAAATAGTTGAGTAGGTCGCGACGTGGGCGACGATCGACGGGGCAGATCACATCATTCTTTATGCGCAAAACCAGACTATCCAAGCTGTCCTCCCTACCACGTCCAAAACCATCTCCATCTCAGGCGCGCCGGGTATCTCAACCAAGATCGTCAACGGCACAGCTACAATATCTGGAAAACCTCCTGTTGGACTAACCAAGGTCTCATTCGGCAGGACAGCAGTATGGGTGTCCGATAAAGCGTGGCTAGCACCGAAAATCTGGGCGCCCCGAGTGAGCGGAAATACTGGGACTGGGGTGTACGATCTGTCCCCCCGGACTGGGGGCGTGTTTGTCTTTGGACCGTACCTCGTGCGGAGTGCGACGATCAAAGGCTCGACGGTGGCAATTACGGGCGACGTTTTGTCTGGCCAGGCAACCGAGTTGGAGATCCTAGTCCCTGCGAGCGTGGGGAGCGTTACGTTCAACGGGAAGAGCGTCCAGGTGCAAAAGACGGCTACAGGGACGCTCAAGGGCTCAGTCGTTGTGAAAGACCTAACGCCCAAGCTGCCGAACCTCAAGACTCTCGAATGGAAGTGTGTGGATTCGTTGCCAGAGGTGGAACCCGAGTTCGACGATTCCAAGTGGGTGGAGGCGTGGAAGACGAGTACGGCGAGGCCGGCGAGGTATCAGCCGCTTGGAGGAAAGCTGATGCTGTATGCGGATGAGTATGGGTATCATCAAGGTCGGTTTGAGTTTGGACTTTACGTCGGGTAGGCATTGATTGGTTTTGGTAGGGACGTTGTTGTATCGTGGACGGTTTGACGGGAATGCGACGGGTGTGAGGCTGAATGTCCAAGGGTCAGTATTTCCCTCTTCTCAACCTCCGCTTGACTGATAGGCTTGGTTGCAGGGGATTCAATTTCGGATTTAGCACGTTCTTGAACGGCGTGTTCCTCAGTTCTGGACAGGGCAGGTCGAATAGGGAGACAGGTGGTGGGATCGACATGGTGAATGCGACGTATACATTCCCAGAGGGCTTAGTTGGGAAGTCAAATGTGGTAACAATTGTTATTGACCATATGGGCAAGTGACGCATAGAGCAGGGTTTTATTTTGGGCTGACGGGATGAGTAGGTCTGGATGAGGATTGGCCGCCTGATACTTTCAAGGTGCGTTATCTTATTTGGCCATATCTGCGATGCTAATAAGGGTGCAGGCTCCGCGCGGTATTCGAGGCTACGAGCTTATTGGCGGCGGCGATTTTTCATCCTGGAAACTCACAGGCAACGTACAAGGGGAGAACAACACCGACATTCTCCGCGGCCCACTCAATGCTGGTGGACTCTATGTTGAGCGGATCGGTGCAATCTACCCCAACTATACTATTCCCTCCTCATGGAACTCATCCAGGTCGAATTCAAGCTGCACGCCGTTTGCAGGGTTGACTGGACCAGGGATTAAGGCGTACAAGACCAAGTTCAAGCTGAATATCGATGAGAACACAGACGTGCCAATTGCGTTCAAGTTTGAGCGGACGCCGACGAGCAATTATCGGACGTTGTTATTTGTGAATGGGTGGCAGTTTGGAAAGTGAGTTTCGTTTGGGCTTTTGTTGGTTTCTATTGGGTGCTGATTCTGAAATAGGTTTATATCGAATTTTGGACCGCAGACTGAGTTTCCGGTGAGTGTGTGCGTATAAATTGGAAGGCATTGGGGCTGATTTTGTGTTGGGGAAGATTCCGGAGGGGATATTGAACCATCGTGGAGAGAACGATATTCTGTTGACGATTTGGTCCCTCGGTGTGTTGACTTTTTCATTGTGGTCCCAATATAGCTAACGCTCTCTACAGACGCGCAAGGAGCCAAGATTGCCAACGTAGAGCTGACACCGAAAATCGTGCTATGGTCAGGCAAGGGGGTCGTGAAGGCATTGGCTGCGTGACATGTACGATGAATTGAATAAATGAATGCGGCTTACGTCACTGCCGGGTTTGATCTGGCCAATCACGTGAATTCCCGGTCTAATGGCGCTAATTAATTGACGAAGAGCCACACCAAGGGTCAACGAAGAGAGCAAGAGTCGAGGTCCAGCAAGTCTCCGGGGATTCTCCCTCGTCCGGAATGGCAGCCTAACGGAGTCGACGAAGAGCACTTGCACATTCACAGAATATTGAGAAGAAACCAACGAAATGAACTCGACGGGCCGTAGGGCTTTATAACAGGTGTGCGGGGCTTAGTGTCGAGCGTCGCGCTTTAGAATCATGAAGCTGTCGTATGCTGCAGTTGGTGCGCTACTTGGTGCTCCTGCTATTGCGCAGGTTGTGCCGAGGCAGTCGAATGTTGATCAATCTGCGTTGTAAGCACTCTTCCTTATGTTTTGGATGATTGTTGACTTGAGTGATGTAGGTATATGCCCTCGCCCGGCTCTCCTGGATTTTATGCAAACCAGAGCACAGCGGCTGTGACGATCGATCAACACTCGCTCCTTCTCGACGGAAAGCGCATCATGGTTTTTGCGTGAGTCGTCGTGTGTTTGCGCCGAGGCTCTGTTCTAATTATTCTTAGTGGGGAGTTTCATCCGTGGCGACTTCCTTCGATACCACTCTGGCGAGATGTATTGGAGAAAATGAAGGTGGGTTTGGTGGAGCGTAATTGATCTTGGTCTGAGTTTGATTGTAGGCTGGCGGGTTCAACGCCGTTTCCATTTACCTTCATTGGGGGATTACCGAAGGAAAACAAGGCGTGCTCAACTTCGAGGGACACCGGAGTATCACCACGTTCCTTGACATCTGCAAGTCCGTTGGCATACTCGCTATTGTTCGTCCTGGCCCGTACGTCCGTCTCTCCGCCTCTCCCCTGTTTATACACATTATGCTCTTGCTCACTTTTTTGTAGATACATCAACGCCGAGACATCAGGCGGCGGATACCCCGGCTGGCTCACCAACGTTCTCGACGTCGCGCGCTCAAACGGCACCGAGTTTACTCGTGCGTGGAAGCCGTGGATCGAGGAGGTGTCCAAGTACGTGGCGCCGTACCAGTATCCGGATGGGCCGGTTATTGCGATGCAGGGCGAGAACGAGTTTAGTATGGATGATTTGCCTGGGGTGAGTCCTCTCGCTCGGTGTTTGAGAGCTTGGTTTTGATTAGGGGCTGGTAGCATGCGAATACATACGGACACACGGATCATATGAAGTGGATTCTGGAGACTATGAGAGAGAATGGGATCACGAAAATTCCGCTGTGCGTCCCTCTCTGCCCACTCCTTTTTCATTATCTCCAACTGATACGGGTTGCAGTACCCATAACGACCCTAGCGCAAACGGCCAATTCTCATCGGGTGCGGCGAAAGTCGATCTGTATTCGTGGGATCAGTACCCGCTTGGATTTGATTGTAGCCATCCGGATGTGTGAGTACTGCTCTCTCAACTAATATATCGAAGGGGTTGCTAATGAGTGTGTGAATATAGGTGGAAAGAGGTCGACTCGAATTTGGATGCGAACCATAAAAGGTTGAACCCTGCTGAGCCTCTATATCTCGCTGGTGCGTTCTTGGTTGTTTGACCTCTGTGAGTAGTAAACTTACTTTAGGTCTGGAATGTAGAATTCCAGGGCGGATCGTTCGATCCTTGGTAAGTGGGGGTTCTTTCCTTTTGAAAGGTGGATTGCTGATTGAGATGGTGGTAGGGGTGGAACGGGGTATGACCAATGCTCCAAGTTGATTGACGCAAAGGTACGATGACTATTCTTTTTCCTTTGAAATCAGGGCTGATGTTGGGCGAGTAGTTTGCGAATGTTTTCTATAAGAACAACTATGCGGCCGGGACGTACCTCCAGGGACTTTATATGACGTGCGTACTTGCATTGGGATCTTGAACTAGGCTACTGAAGTGAGATTGTGTTGCACAGATACGGAGGGACGAACTGGGGAAACTTGGCTACCCCTGCTGTTTACACTTCGTGCGTTTTCTCAGGCTGAAGTTTGAAACGGTTGACTGATTTATGTGTTGTGGATAGATACGACTACTCTGCGGTGAGCGCGCTCATCCCCTATCAGTTTCAGTGCCTGATATTACGCCATGATAGCCCATCTCTGAGGACCGCAGTCTCACCCCCAAGTTCTCTGAAATAAAACTCCAAGGATTCTTCCTCCACGCCTCACCAAACTACCACCTCGCAGGACGCATTGGCACAGGCACAAACTACACCAACTCCGCCCAAGTCTTCACCACACATCTGTCTACCACCACCGGCAACAGCTTTTACGTTCTCAGGCAGTCGACGAACAACAACACTGCCCGGACACCGTTTACTCTGAACGTGCAGACGAGTGTAGGTACGGTTGGCGTGAGTGGGAGTTTAGAGGGACGGGAAAGCAAGATTTTAGTGGGCGAGTACGGGTTTGGGAAGAGTGTGCTGAGGTGGAGCAGTGCAGAGGTAAGTTTCAGTTTCAGCTTGCGTTTGGTGGGCGGAGACTGATTAGGGCGCGTAGATTGCAACGTGGACTACGATCGACGGGGTAGACCACATTCTCCTCTACGCGCAAAACCAAACTATTCAGGCCGTCCTCCCCACCACGTCCAAGACTATCTCTGTCTCTGGTGCATCGGGTATTTCAGGCAAGATCGTTAACGGCACTGCTGTGATCTCTGGGCAACCCCCGGCTGGACTGGCAAAGGTGTCGTTTGGGAAAACGGCGGTGTGGGTGGCTGATAAGGCGTGGCTCGCGCCGAGGATCTGGGCGCCGCGCGTGAGTGGGCTCACAGGGAACGGGAAGTACGACCTTTCGCCGAGGACTGGGAGTGTGTTTGTCTTTGGACCGTATTTGGTGCGAAATGCGACTGTCAAGGGCTCGACGGTAGCGATCACGGGCGACCTTCTCTCGAAAACGACAACCGAGCTAGAGGTGCTTGCTCCTTCCACCGTTGGGAGTGTATCATGGAATGGGAAGAGCGTGAAAGTGCAAAAGACCGCGTGGGGGACGCTCAAAGGATCGATCACGGTGGCGGACTTGACACCCAAGCTGCCGAGTCTCAAGGAGTTGGAGTGGAGGTGTACGGATTCGTTGCCGGAAGTCAAACCGACTTTCGACGATTCGAAGTGGGTGACGGCGTGGAAGACTGTCCCTGGGGCGCCAAGGTATCCTGTTTATGGAGGGAAGTGGGTATTGTATGCGGATGAGTATGGATACCATCAGGGTGAGTTTGCGAATTAGCTTCGGGTTTGATGGGAATTGATTGGTTGGGTGTAGGGAACCTGTTGTATCGCGGCAAGTTTGAGGGAGCCGCGACGGGTGTGAAGCTCTCTGTTCAGGGGTCCGTTATCATTTTTTTTTTTACCTAAGCGGGCGCTGATTGGATGGTGTAGAGGATACGGGTTCGGGTTCAGCGCATTCTTGAACGGCCAGTTCTTGGGTTCTGGAGAGGGAAATGGAGTGGACTTGGTCAATGCGACGTACACGTTCCCGGCGGGTGCCCTTGGAAAGACGAATGTGGTTACGGTTGTCGTTGATCATATGGGTACGTGCACGTTTGACCTTTGAGATGGGCTGGCATCTGATGGGTCAGTTAGGCTTGGAGGAGGATTGGGATTCGTTGGATTTGTTCAAGGTAGGCGTTTTGTGCTCTAGCTAAGAGCTGCCACTGACGCTGGGTAACAGAATCCTCGCGGAATTCGTGGATACGAGCTCATCGGCGGCGGCGATTTCTCCTCTTGGAAACTCATTGGCAACGTTCAAGGCGAAAACAACACTGACATCATTCGTGGACCACTCAACACCGGTGGGCTCTACGTCGAGCGTATCGGTGCGATCTACCCCAACTACACTATCCCATCTTCGTGGAACTCCTCCAAGTCGGATTCGAGCTGTACGCCGTACGCGGGGCTTAAGAGCGCTGGGATCAAGGCGTATAAAACCAAGTTTAGGCTGAATGTCGACCAGGGGACGGATGTGCCGATTGCGTTCAAATTTGAGAGAACGCTGGCGAGTGCCTATCGTGTGATGCTGTATGTGAACGGGTGGCAGTTTGGGCGGTGAGTCTTTTTTCCTGGTGCCGGGAAGGTGGGGTATTAATTTGGAGTGGGCAGATTTACATCGAATATTGGACCTCAGACCACATTTCCTGTGAGTATATGCGGGTGCTTGATTGCGAGATGATGCTAATACAATGTTGTGCTCAGATACCAGAGGGAGTATTGAACCACCGTGGTGATAACGATGTGTTGTTGACGCTCTGGTCGCTTGGTACGTCGACTCTGTTTTTTTAGGTTGCAGCTGACTGATGTCGCGCGTAGATCCAAAAGGAGCCAAGGTAGCTAATTTGGAGCTCGTGCCGACAATTGTGGTAGCTTCGAGTAAGGCAGTTGTGAAGGGATTGGCTGCGTGAATTGAATGTGAATTGGGAGACGTGAAATCGCTGTACTGTCGGCAGAGTTAATTATATAACCTGTGCGGTTAGAATGACGAGTTATTGCAGAGAAGCAGCCCACATATTAACATCTAAACAAGGCCTGAAAGCTCGAGGACAACAAGGTAAGGATACTGCATTATTGTAAAGGTAGGTCGTGTTCAATGCGATAACAATGAGACCAATTATCCCCAAGCTGGGCATGGCTAAAATCAAGGGCCAACGAACCACGTGTAGAAATCATAACCAAATTTTGAGGATACAAGAGGCAGTCACGCAGTTCGGGTGGAACCCATACAAGCAAATTAGAATGACTGCCAAGCACCCATCCATCATCAGCTAATCTCCAATAAGCATGTGAGTTGACGGTTGGGCAATTGGGTGGCGTGGGACCGAGTTCAATTGGAGCATCCGAAGCCGGCTGTCCCGGGTGGGCTTTTGGGTTCACGGATAGTACGGATGTGGAATAGTCGTTTAGTGTACCATCCAATATCTGGCCGGCGCGTGCGTCCCAGGTCCGTATCGTCTTGTCTTCAGAGCCAGAGACGATACGTGTCCCATCGTGCGAGTACCCAACTGAGCGCACCGCATTGGTGTGACCCTGAAGTGGCTCGCCCAACATTCGACCGGTGTATGCGTCCCAGATCCTTATGGTGCTGTCAGCTGAGCTGGAAACAATGCGTGTACCGTCGTACGAGTACCCAGCCGCCAGCACCGGGTTGGTGTGACCCTGCAGTGGCTCGCCCACCATCCGACCAGTACGTACATCCCAGATCCGTATCGTGGTGTCGTCAGCGCCAGACACGATACGTGTGTCGTTGCTCGAGTACCGGACAGAGTTTACCGCACCGGTATGGCCCCCGAGAGGCTCCCCAACCATCTGACCGGTTTGTGCGTCCCATATCCGTATAGTCTTGTCTTCAGAGCCAGAGCAGATACGTGTGCCATCGTACGAGTACTCAACCGACAGTACCGTACCTGTGTGACCCCGGAGTGGCTCACCCACCATGCGGCCTGTGTGTGCATCCCAGATCCGTATGGTACTGTCGGATGAGCCAGAGACCATGCGTGTACCGTCGCGCGAGTAATCAACGGAGTTTACCGAACCGGTGTGACCTCGAAGTGGGTCCCCAACCATTTGACCGGTGCGTGAGTCCCAGATCTGTATCGTCTTGTCGTCAGAGCCGGAGACAATGTGTGTGCCATCGTGCGAATACCGAACAGAGTTTACCGCACTGGCATGACCCTTGAGAGGATCCCCTATCATCTGGCCGGTGTCTGCGTCCCAGATCCGTATGGTATTATCGTCAGAGCCGGATACAATACGTGTGCCGTCGCGCGAGTACTCAACCGACAGTACCCAGTCAGTATGACTCTGGAGTAACTCGTCTACCATCTGCCCAGCGCGTGCTTCCCAGATCCGAATAGTGCTGTCAGACGAGCCAGAGACAATACGTGTACCGTCGTGCGAGTACCCAACGGAGCGTACCCAGTTGGCGTGACCTTGGAGTGGCTCACCCACCATCTGGCCGGTGTGTGCATCCCAGATCCGTACAGTCTTGTCAAAAGAGCCGGAGATAATATGTGTGCCATCACGCGAGTACCGAACTGATAGTACAGAATCGGTGTGACCTTTGAGCGGCTCGCCCACCATTTGACCGGTATTTGCGTCCCAGATGCGCACAGTATTGTCACCAGAGCCTGAGACGATACGTGTGTCATCGTGAGAGTACCCAACTGAGCGTACCAGACCGGCGTGGCCCCGGAGTGGCTTCCCCACCATCTGACCGGTACGTGCATCCCAAATCCGTATAGTCTTGTCGGCAGAGCCAGAGACAATGCGTGCGCTATCGTGCGAGTACTCAACAGAGTTTACCAACCCGATGTGCCCCTGGAGGGGCTCGCCCACCATCTGGCCCGTATCTGCGTCCCAGATCCGTACAGTCTTGTCAAAAGAGCCGGAGACAATGTGTGTGCCATCATGTGAGTACCCAACCGAAAGTACAGAATCGGTGTGACCTTTGAGCGGCTCGCCCACCATTTGACCGGTATTTGCATCCCAGATCTTTATGGTGTTGTCCTTAGAGCCGGAGGCGATCCGTGTGCCGTCGTGCGAGCATGCAACCGATAGTACAGCATTGGTGTGGCCCTCAAGCGGCTCACCCACCATCTGACCGGTGTGTGCATCCCAGATTTGTATACTGTAGTCACTAGAGCCGGAGATGATGCGAGTGCTGTCAAAAGAGTACGCCACGCACAACACCTCACTCGCGGCGCTGCACACCGCAAGTGGCGCTGACCTCCGCCGCCGCATTGCCGTGCCGGTTACAGCGGTCATGCTATGCATTTTTGGCAGATAGTTCCTTGAGATTGGCCTGAGATCTGACCAAAACGGCAATGCAGACATGTACAAGTGAGGTGTGCTGAGTGACATTGGGCTGGTGGAGTAGTTCAGAGCAAACCTCCAAGCGTCTACAGCAATTTCCCTAACATCGTCCGAGCTGCTGGCGTTCTGTTCGTATGTAAGAACCCCGATCACATGCGCGTAAAATTATCACTAACCTGCAACCATGCTTGGACCCGATGCAAAACAGCGACCCCGGCCGATAGGCACTGTTTAAGATTCATCACCTCCATCCATAGTAGTAGCCGACCTAGAAGAAAGTCACGCAAAGCATTCACAAGATTCAATGAAGGTTCTATAAGAACCAGATGAGAGCCCCAGTATCGACAAGCATAGAACATCTCGTCTGAGATAGCAGTTTCGACCTTTTGGTCTATGCCGGGCACGTCTTTGTCTAGCACATAAGAGGACTCCAGGCCACAAATGTTGAAGGGTGGGTTGCACATCGCAACAAGGTCAAAGCATCGCTGGGCAAGTAATGAGTTTTGGCTCCCAGCGTCACAGAAGTATGCTCTGGAACGACTTTTGTGGAGCATATAGTCTGGAAACGACTGGTGGAATGTGGTGACAATCCCATTCGTCTCCGATGACAAATGTAACACCGAGCTCAGTGGTCGTAGCGCAGCTTCCACCGAATCGACATCAAGTTTTAGCAGAGCGGCTATCACGCTAGTCGTCATCGGTTCCTGAGCGCATATCACAGTGTGTAGCACGTCTTCCATCTCTTGTCGTTCGGATTCATCTAGAGCCATGTCTTCCAGTGATGCTTTCATTATATCTTCGTACAAACTATCGACCTCCGCAGAGCTGTGTGTACGCGACGAGGTGGACATAGCTAGTACTTGTGCGAGTCTCTTTGCGCTCCGAGAGAAGTTGTCGACTCCGATATAGCGTGCGACGGTGGCCGCATAGATGAATAGTACACCAGAGCGATCGACAAGCATTTCTAGATTGGCATCAGTCAGGGCTAGCCTAGGAGATTCCAGCTTGACCTTCAGATACGTTCTAATATCCTCGCGTACAACAGAGTGCTCGAGATTGTGGAGGTCTAGTTTCGCAGGAACACCTCTATTCTGTTCAGATTGCATCTGGTCAACGATCCTCGGTTCTGGGCGGCTAGTCACGAAGAACTTGATAGGAAGTCCTGGAGCATGTAAAAGCAAAGTCTCTAGGATCTGATCGACGCCGTCCTTGCTGTCGCATTCGTCCAGCGCGTCGACCACTACTACAAGATCATCATGTTTTTTGCGTGGTACTACCCGCAAGGGCTCGACGACGAGTTTCTGGAACTGCGTTGAGACATTGAGTGTGTGGACATCTGGGGATAGTTCAAGCGCGCTGGAGAGAGCATGTCGGAAGGGAGGTGAGAACCGAGCGAGCTGATATGCGACGGTGGGTATGATCTGGTTGACGTTACGACACGCTGGTAGCTGTCGCGAGCAGAAGAAACTTGCAGCTAGTGTCAGGCCGCCCTCTAGGTGATCGCAGAGGCTGTACGCAATTGTGGTCTTGCCGGTGCCCGCCATGCCGTTGAGCCAGAAGATCCGTTCACTATTGCTATCATCCGCCCACCCTTTGAGTTGCTCTAGCAGATCTATTCTCGTATTCGGTATACACCTAGTTCGGCGCAAATCTGTTGATTGGGACGAGCCGTATCGTGCTGAGAGTGATGGAGAAAGCGCTTTTAAACGATTTTCCTAAACATAGGGATCACTTTATTCAACCGGCTATTCTTCAGAGTCACGCGCACATACCGTTGCTTGTTCGTCAACGGTCTTCCAGGTACTGACATTTACGTTAAGCTTCAAGTCATTTAGCACATCGCCTATATGTATTTAGAGTTCACTGACCGAAAACCTCTCGAGGAGTCTTTGGATCCGCCGGTAGCACTCCAGTATCTTGTCTGCGTCTTCAATCGCTTCAGCGAACCGTTCGCCCTGGTTTCTTTGCTCCTTCCCTTGTACGAACTTCACTTCCCTTTTGATGCCACTTTATTTGCAGATTAGCTTTGTACGTCTATACTTTAATATTTAAGCCTACTTTGCCAAGCTGTCAAGGCTGGATTTCATCGCTAGCGGCATGGAGTCTCCCAGATAACCAGATAGGTTCCGGAATAGCTCATCTAGCTCACGGTGGAGTTCCTTGTACTCTTTACCCGCCGCAACTCTTGCCTGAGCAGATCAAAGCGTCAGAGGCAGAGTTGATAGATGGGATTGACTCGGACACGCACATCGTTGATCTCAATGAACTTCGATATCCCACCGACTGCCGACTTGAGCGGCCCAAACGCATCTGCGCTTGCGTTTAAGAGTTCGATCAGCGTTTTGAGCCCAGACCAAGCTGTATTTGTGCCACTTCGTTCGGCGACGGAAGGCGCTGTTGAGACGGACGAGGATCCTTGGATAGGTACGGTGTCTTGGACTACAGGCAGATGCGAAACGTTCGCCTGGGTTAACGGAGGTGATGCGTCCGGGGCGGGCAGGGCGATAGAAGCAACAGCCGGTTGTGGAGAAGAGATTGGTGTGATCTGAGGTGGGGAGCCGAGGGGTTCGAGAGCGTTCAAATTTAATCCCGGTTCTTGGAGTGCGACGGAAGGCACGGGGGTGTTTATTGCTCTAGCATCGTTTACCAAGACAGAAGATAACTGTCTAACTGAATGCTCAGATGAAGGCACAAATAATTTGTTCGCATAACGTTGTCCTTTCTCCTTTGCTTTCTGCTTTATCTTGCTGATCATGGCGTCTGTGGAAGAGAAGAGAGTGATAGAAGCGGCGCGAGAACGAGCAGTGTATATGTCTCCAGCGTCTAGGGTCGAGGTAACAAGCACAACGAGAAATACTCGAAGTGCGGGTTAAGGTGGTGCGAAGGGTCGTGGAATTTGAGGCGGTGCCGTTAGCCGAATATGCCGACCGTGCTTATATAATCGAACCTGAGGCGCCCAGTGCATGCCTTTTTTGGAAAGCACTCTAAGATTTCACGAGTCTGGTCACCTGTGCCCAGCACATGAAAAGACTACAACCCAGTGCACATTGTTCGCACTCCAAGCAAGGTTCACTGGAATGTCGATCTGGGGACGAATGTGCCGATCGCGTTTGGGTTTGACAGGACGCTAACGAGTGGCTATTAGGTGATACTATATGAATGGGAAGTAACTTGAAGAGCAAGCCTATTTCATCTGTTTCGTTATGAGAGAAGTTTTTGCTTGCTATGCTAGCAGTCTAACGTTGAATATAGGACCCCACACTACGTTTCCTATGAGTATATGCGTGCATTTTACTTTGGAATTGCCCCTAGTCTGAGGTCGGGCATGGATACTTGAATAAATCTCGAACTATCGTGGAGCTAACAATGTGTTATCGAGTCTCTGATCGCATGGTATGTTCAATTGAGTTGTTTAAGCTAGATATTATTAAATAGGTACGTGGATGCAAAGGCAGACAAGGTGGCGAAACTGGAGCTTGCCTCGATTATCGCGGCAGCGTCCAGGAAGAAGGTTACGAGGCGACTGGCTATATGAATAGGTGAAGCGAAAATTACTCGTAACAGGAGTGTAATTTATCCAATCAAAACGCATTTGACAGCAAGCCCGACTGGAGATACTCTTATGGCTAACACTGTCCCATTTCTGGTCCTAGAAATGTTTAAATAAAACCCCAGCAATATTTATCTATCAATTGTAGCGTGGTCGTTACAGCGGTTTGCAAAAGGGTTTTCCAAGCGCCGAGGGTTTGAAAAAAAGAGATTGAACGAAAGTGGCTGCCACGCACGTAGATCTGAGTATTATAATATGATATATACATAAATAGAACCGCCTGATTGAGGCGAGCAAGATGGTACATTCGGATTTCTGAAAAAGCGAGATCTCAGAAATAAGACTCTCCAGCTTAAAGCGGCGATTGCGTACCCGGTAGCCCACATATAGTCTATCTGATTTTTTACAGGTTATCTTAGGGTGCTATTCAGTGTTTTCAGAAAAAGAAAGACCTGAAAATATCGAGATTTCGTTGAGATATCAATGTGTCAAAATCACCCTAAGATACATGCTAGTTCCTCTTGCCGAAAATGGCGGCTTTCCGCTCTATTCTTTTTCTCAAACACTTCATAGCGCCCTATAATACCCCCTAAAAGCTTAGATAGACCATATGTGGTCTACCGGGGACGCAATCGCCGCTTTAAGCTGGAGAGTCTTATTTCTGAGATCTCGCTTTTTCAGAAATCTGAATGTACCATCTTGCTCACCTCAATCAGGCGGTTCTAGTTATGTATATATCATATCATAATACTCAGATCTACGTGCGTGGCAGCCACTTTCGTTCAATCTCTTTTTTTCAAACCCTCGGCGCTTGGAAAACCCTTTTGCAAACCGCTGTAAGTCAGCACTGTGGTAGTTTTAAAGCTCATTTTTGGACTCGTTAAGGACATATACATGTTAGAAATATTATCAAACCCCCACAAAAATTTGAAGTACCGTCGAGGCCGTTCATGAATACCCTAAACTACCACAGTAACTGTGCCGCTACAGATGGAGAGACCCCTTTCCGCTGAAGCTCCTAGACATGTAAATTACATCTTTGAGCGAAGGATTTTTCTGAATCACATGTACGTACCGCTTCCTGCTCATCCATAGTCTTCCATATATTGACGTTTGCACTGAACTGTAAAATCCTTAGTACTGTATCCATGGATGCCTGCAGCCCACTGACTGAAACTCGCTCCAGAAGTCTCTGGATCCGCCGGTAGCACTCCAATATCTCGTCCGCGTCTTCTGCCAGTTCAAGATTACTCCTTCCTTCCTTGTCCAGCACAAACCCGATTTCCCTTTCAATACCCCTTTGCTCACAGATTAGCGCCGTTCCTATCTCCTGAGTGTTATACATACTTGGCTAGATTCTTGAAGGCGGATGACATTGCTGGTGGCGTAGGTCCACTCAAAGATTGAGCTAGCTCTCCGAATTGGGTATCCAATTTCTCTCCTAGTATCCTATAGTCCCCATGTCCTTTGCCTGCCCTCTAACGAGAAATAAGCGTCAGACGTTCAGTCACTGCTTCATACTGATTCGAGCACACCTCGTAGATCTCAACGCCTCTTGATATCCCGCCAATTGCAGACTTGAGCGCTCCAAATGCATCGGTACTTTCGCTCAATAAACCAATCAACGTTTTGAGCCCAGTCCAGGCCATGGTTTTGTCGCTCCGCTCAAGACCAAAGGCTGCAGCGGATGCGGGGTCTGTAGAAGGAAGTGCCACAGAAACAGCAACCGACTGAGAGTCAGAGATGCGCCTAGTCGTAGATAAAGAAGCAGGATGCGCATGGGAAATATTCGAACCAGATGCTGCGGTTGGGAGTGTGACGGTGTGTGCTAGTACGTTTACTGCGCCAGAATCGTCCCTCGAGATAGAGGCCGAATGCCCAGCCACGCGCCTAGGAAATGAAGGCTGAAGCAGCTTGTCCGCATAATGATGCACTTTCTGCTTTGCTTGCTGTTTTATCTTGGTGAACATAGTGTGCGTAGGAGAAGCGAGCGGCAACAGGGGTGCGTGTAAAGGTGGTTTAGATATGATCTCCAGCACCGGTGTCGAGGTGGCAAGCGCGACGAACTACCCACAGCCACGGTAGAGCCCGGATTGGCCGAAATTCAGGGATCTTGTTTCTGCGAGTGAAATTCAGTGGGAGTGCACTGTTTAGGGTGAACTCGCGGCTCCACTTTGGAAACTCATATCATGCAGCTAGTACAGATTCAGCTAAATTTCAGGCATGGAAGCAGGAACACCAAGAACACTGGAATCTCGGCTATTTTTATTTTCTCAGAGGCGGTGTTCAGAGAAGGCACGGCTTCCAAATAATAGCAACAGAAATGTGCATTGTCACTATGCCCGAAGTTGAGTTTCGAGCAATGCATCAGCGTGAACATGGCACTCGACATGGGGCATTGGACGGATGGCAAGTCTCAAAGTACAAATGCGTTGAATATAGCATTAAGAACATTTAGGCCGTAGTGGTAATATGGCTATGCCCATTATACCTGAAATGTTTGCATTTGGGGCCGCGGGCTGCAGCGAGAGAAGAGACACAGGCTTAACGACGCAAACGTAAAAGCGCTAGAGCGCAGGCTGCGTGTCCCAAGATTCAGTGTCCTCTGAAGACTCGTTCCCGCAACCACGTAGGGGCCTGCATCCCTTCTCTCCACATGGCATTCTCGTTTCTTTCTGGCCCACCCGCTTGTTTTGCAGCTGATTTCATAACGATAAACCGCCCTGCGGTTTGATCATCTTCGTGGCTGTCCGGCTGCCACATACTTTCCCGCATATGTCCCCACATGACATCACGTCCGGTTTGTGCGTGATCAGTCTTACACAGTCGCTCCCTGGACAATACAGTCGAACCCCTCTGATACGGTCCCCTCATCAACGATAAAAAGTCGGAAACTACAGGTTACTCGGTCCACATGACCTTTCGAGGCCCACTCCCGACTCCAATCAGCTGCCACCTTTTGCCGTCTTGGATAATAGCAATCGAATCTTTATTTACTTCGAATTGCTCGGAGCACGTCGCTCTCTCTACTCTTCCTACACGAACTACAGAAAGAGCCTCTATAGGATATTACTGTGATCGGCCTCTACGGAGGCCGTACTGGCACGTGACCGCACTCGGCCCTCTGCTGGCGGACGAGTAACGCTAGTGCCTCCTCCGCAAGCTGCGTCCCACTAGCGCTCACTTTCGCTTGAATTGTAGCTTGGCGTGACGACCATGACACAACCTGTTGTGCTCTCGTACGCTCAAATATTTGTGGTTGGTGACTCTTGCGGTGTTAGGAATGAATTACTCTTGGAAGCGCCCATTGTATGCCTTTTTGAAGAGCGCTGCAACTTATCTCTTGCAGAAGTCCACTACATAGTGGGGCATCTTGGTTACCCGTGTCCGGCACGCCTTCTTGCCTGTATTAAGCTGAGTCTGATAGAATGAGGAGGTTCAACAAATTCATGAACCAGCTGTTACCGATGCTGCCTCGGTCACGTTAGCCGCGGAAGCTATGGAAGCTTTGGTCTTTGTTACTTAATAACTATTAGATGTCCCCTATCTATAGCTGGTCGGGGTCCTGGTATCTGCTACTTCATCAACTTCCATTTCGGCAACTATCGTGATCTAGCGCTGGGCAACTTCCGGGCGTATTCCGTGTGAACCGTATAGGGGTATGGATCATGTGGCTCCTAAATCAGCCCCCACCTCGATCTCCTCACTCTGTCCATCATACAGACACCCTGCGTATCATTTCATGCACAACAGGCCTCTTTGTCGGTGTTAGCTCTCGTTCTATAAGACATTCCGAGCGGAATGACTCTGCCCACCGAACCTTGCATAACTCAACTCTACATCCCCGTTGCCCTACTTGCTCGAGATGGCTGAAACTGTTGGTCCCTTTTATTTCTCCTCATTAAATTTGATTGATGCTTAGAATGCCGACCCTGTTGAAACAGCCCAGCAATATCAACACCAACACCTGCACCAGTACCAGCACCAGTACAAGTACAAGCACTGGTGCCAGCACCAACACCAACTGTTACAACTCCCCGCCTAAACCCCTCAACGGTCAAAGTAATGCGGCCAGGAACAATCCATCTGCAACCAACTTCATTACTGGCCAGACAGTGTGTTTGTGCTCTTCGGTGCAGGGAGTGGTGTATCTCATCAAATCCTGTACTAATGCTTACAGAGCGACGGTGGGCTTGGTTTGCACGATCAAGAAAATGCCGGCGTGGGTGCTGGTTTCAGTCCAATTGGTGTATCTGGCACGGGCCGATAACCGTGCAACGAAATCGTAAGTTCAGCTCGATACTCCCTCAAAACATACTCATCACCTCCATATATATTTGGAAATCCATAACCAATACACATGTCACATCTGACACCAGAGCGGGCCTCAGTGCATATGAGGTGGACCTGCCAATACACGAGGTGGCGGAAGATATTCAGTGATTTGATTGTTGTATCATTTTGTGTGTAAAATTACATTTGCGTCTATCGAGCACCACTAGTTGAATTATCTTCAGCAAATTTCTATTATCCTCCTGAGTTTTAAAGAGTACTGACGAGCAAATGTGTGCTCTTGTGCACGTTGAGAGAAAATGCCGTTGTCCTGAAGATCTTGTCATAAATCGATCGTTCGTTTCGTCAACGAAAGCACTCAACTCTAGGATTCAAAAAAGAGAAATTATCACCATTGGCATCGCTGTCTTGAGACTGTATGCTTATATTGCAAATATCTTTAGGTCTATGAAAGGACATTCTACAAGTAGAGTTCAGACTAGCTCCACCGTAAGATTTAGGACATGTATGCGTTACTGAGTGTTGGAAACACATAGGACAAACTAATCTAGCAGTTTATGCATATTATTTTGCTATTCAGCTATACAATAGTAGCTGATTCCTTGAAAGGATATGCTCAAGTTGTCGTGCTACCTATAGCTCAATGTGCCAACACCGGGCCCAGGAGGCAGCAGTCCAAATTGGCCAACGCCATCTTCCTCGTCATACATATCCAATCAAATCACTTCGATAGACAAATACGATCTCCTCTCTAGTCCATTACCGTCATCAGTTCGAGTCTTCTGCGCATGAGGTACTGACAGGGCGCATGGCGGATCTTGGCTCCTCACCTTGGCACGCTCTCGCCCCCTGTCCACCCACATGCTAGCCTCTGCACCCCACTCGCATTCCATTTGCTTCAACTGAATGCCACATCCCCCCGCGACTACCGCTGTAGCTTTCAAATCCACGAGTTGACCTTACTATTCAATATTACCGGCCATGATCGCGCGCCTTTTGCACTGCGGACATCCCTCGCTACACCGGTAAGATGTCCGGATGCGGCGGGCAGTGTAATTCAACCCCTATGTGTCTACCATAGTGTGCTCAAACGTCTAAATCGTATACATTCTTATTGCCTGTATACCTCTGCGGCGTAGGCCGCCTATGCGCTCTAGCACCGGCCTCGTGACTAGTCGAGACAATCTGTGGAATCGCATCCTCAAAGTTTTAATCAGTGCCTACGCAGAAGGTGTGCTTTGCCCATTTGAGAGTAGCACATGCTTGATTATCTAATTCTTCCTAGCAAGGAGGGACTATGACAAGACGACGAGATAAGACATTGTTTACCAGCAGCACGCTCCGGCTTCAATCATGCACCTCATGCACCAATTTGTTGGGTCTGTAGATCTTTAAGTGATCAAGAGCCGCCGGATGAGCGCCTACCGAAGCCGAAGCTAGGTGTCAAACCGTTTTGGAATTTAGCTCTTCTAAGCTAGCACATTAGGGCCGAGCTATTGCCACATAGATTTAATAAAACCCTGGATCCTCGAGACGAATCCTATGCTCAGAATTTCAATCAGCTGATCGAGTATATTCTCTGGCCCTATCATCAGAATGCTTATACCTAAATCCGTAACTTGTTCTGTGATACTGGGCGACTTGAGGTTGCCCATCATTCACAGAACCGTCTGGGTTAGGAGTCATCGGCCTCAAGGCACATCACGCTCCAACCCCAACTTAAGCACGCTTCCGAGTGAGATACATAAGACCAGCCTCTGAAGTGTACTGCGAATATTGAAGATTTCTCATTCAAACTTTATCTTCTTACAATGACGTCCACGTGAGTGTGCCTAACGAGAGCTAGTCCAGAGCTGATCCCACGCTCTAATTAATGCCACTGTCATTAGCGTTTCTCACTCGGCTAGCGTAGGCCTCCCCACACCGTTTGGATTTTATGGGTCCGCAAGTGGCACCAAGAACATTGTGTGCATTAAAACCTGGTTCACCGCCGCATATATTCAAGGCATACTTATCACGTACGATGACGACAGCACTGCTGGGCCATATGGGCTAAGCGAGCCGGGCCTTGAGTTTGATATCTTCCCAGTTGAAAAAGGTAGGTCACTGGGAATATAAAAAATAAACAATAAAAATGAACTTTTGCGACCACAGGGGAATATATAACAAATGTGTTTGTTTGGGTCAATCTGCAAAGGATCGTAGCGATCCGGTATGTGAAGAGCCTGGGCCAGATGTCTCCACATTTCGGCAGCAGATTCGACCCGTCAGGCGCTCCACAGCTTCTCAGTGGGAATGGTAGCGTACTTGTCGACTTCTCAGGAACAGCCGATACCACAGGGGTGGTTCAACTTCAAGTAGGTTCATTATGGGACTCAGTCCTGATTGCCGTGTAATTACTCACCGTGGGTCAATAAAGGCTAACTGGCGCAAAACTGATGAAATACCGGCATTCTTGCCAACACAAACAACGTTTGCTGGAGGTCAAGATGCTGGCTTCATTTTTGTTGACCTGGAAAGCATAGGGGATCCGTATACATCTCGTGTGTCCCGGATCACGTCACGCATTGGGGGAGCTATCTCAGGCTTTCAGGTAGGATAATACTTTGGGCTGCCAATATCCCAAATTTCCTTGAAGATTAACCACGCATTCGTTGGAGGTCCAATACACCTGGGGCGGAGGAGCCTTTGAAGCCGAGACTCCTATTCGAGGAACCGATTATACTCCTTCAAAAGTATCATTTCAGTTGGCCACCGACGAATACATTGTGCAGGTAAAAGGGAGGAACGATGGGGTTTGTATTCACCAGCTTCAATTCATCACCAACAGTGCGTGCCGCACCGTATTTTTACCTTAATAATGGTTCACGTTAGAAATTCCAGAGGGTGATGGTCCGGTATTCGGCCAAGACATAGGTGCCAACATTTTCGATTTCGCCCCACCCGATATGAGACTTCACTATCTGGTTGGAAGAAGGTAGGCGCTGCAGAGCATCTACTAGTGTTTACTCATGCGGAACTCTCCATAAACAGCCGTGCTTGGGTTGATTCGTTAATGTTTGTTTGGGTGCCCATCAAGTGATCACTTCCAAGCGACAGCAACACTGTATCTTACTCTGATAATCAATATAACGGCAGACTATATTTGGCTAGGAAGTACTTTTCTAACAGGCAAACTACCTTTATAATAATTTTGTTTACTCCGATGCTGGAGCCTTTCAGTAATTTGCGCCTTGCTTGCGTACGAATCAACTAAAATCAACGGGAGCTTGCTTGCTAAACAAAGCATCCTGTGCAATCTACCCGAATACTCTGCCCTCTCCTCTCACATCTAGTCTAAGTCAGAATCAAGCTGTACGCCTCAGGCAGAGCTGAAGAGCGCTAGTATGTGGGCGTCCAAGTCCAAGTTTAAGTTAAGGAAGACGTGCTTCGCACCGTTATATGCGCTCAGGAGCCGATGGCGGTTAGCGTGATAGCCACTCTGATAAAACTTGATTTCGATTCGGTGGAAGCTGCGCTACGACCACTGAGCTCGGTTTTACATTTTTCATCAGAGACGAATGGGATTGTCACCACATTCCACCAGTCGTTTCCAGACTATATGCTCCACAAAAGTCGTTCCAGAGCATACTTCTGTGACGCTGGGAGCCAAAACTCATTACTTGCCCAGCGATGCTTTGATCTTGTTGCGATGTGCAACCCACCCTTCAACATTTGTGGTCTGGAGTCGTCCTATGTGCTAGACAAAGACGTGCCCAGCATAGACCAAAAGGTCGAAACTGCTGTCTCAGATGAGATGTTCTATGCCTATCGATACTGGGGGCCTCATCTGGTTCTTATAGAACCTTCGTTGAATCTTGTGGGTGGCCTTTCGACCTGCAGCTTACGGAAGAATCGAAAGATTTATTGAACCGCCGTCAACAGGCGGTCAGTCACGTGCAGCTACACTGCCACACGCGGGTGCATGTTTTCTCGCCTTGTCCATCACCACTATTCTCGCTCGCGATTTTGTCCTTTCCCTTGTTTTTGTGCCTGCCTCGTATAAACTGTTAATACTAGTATTTTTTGTCTCTATATTTTACACTCGGCGCAACTCTTCTAGTCTTCATTCCTTCTGCATGGCTAAATCTAACAAAAAAACCCGCTAGAGACAGATTTTAAGGGTGCAAAGACCGCGGCCCACGCCCGTCCTGCGACAGAGGCTTCCCAATCTGCGCCGCCTGTATAGAACATGGCGCCGTAAACAAATGCTACGAACTCTACCGTGCACCTCGGGTCCACGCTCCATTATCGTCTGCTCTATCTCTTGTTGTTCGGATTCATCCAGAGCTAGATCTTTGAGCGCTGCTTTCATTATATCTTCGTACAAAGTATCGCCCTCTGCAGAGCTGTGTGTATGCGACGAGGTGGACATAGCTAGTACTTGTGCGAGTCTCTTTGTGCTCCGGGAGAAGTTGTCGACTCCAACATAGCGTACGACGGTGGCCGCATAGATGAAAAGCACACAAGAGCGATCGACAAGCATTTCTAGATTGGCATCAGGCAGGGCTAGCCTAGGAGATTCCAGCTTGACCTTCAGATACGTTCTAATATCCTCGCGTACAACAGAGTGCTCGAGATTGTGGAGGTCTAGTTTCGTAGGAACACCTCTATTCAGTCCAGGTTGCATCTGGTCGACGATCCTCGGTTCTGGGCGGCTAGTCACGAAGAACTTGATTCGAAGTCCTGGAGCATGTGAAAGCAAAGTCGCTAGGATCTGATCGACGCCGTCCTTGCTGTCGCATTCGTCCAGCGCGTCGACCACTACTATAAGATTGCCATGCTTTTTGCGTGGTACCTCCCGCAAGGGCTATAAATATGGATATCTCCTATCTAAAGCTGGTCGGGGTCCTGCGATCTGCGACTTCATCAACTTCGATATTGGCAATTACCATGATCTAGCGCTGGGTAGCTTCCGAACGTGTTCCATGCACACCGTATAGGGGTATGTATCATGTGGCTCCCCAATTTGGCCTCAATCTCGATCTCCTCTCCTTGTCCCCTGTGTATCATTTCATGCACCATAGGCCTCGTCGGTGCTAGCGCTTGCTCCATAAGACATTCCGAGTGCGACTGGCTCTGCCCACCCAACCTGGCATAGCTCAACTCTGTATCCATATCGCTCTGCTTGCCCGAGATGTCTGGCTTGCCCCCCACTGTTGGTCCCTTTTATTTCTTCGCACTGAATATAGTTGATTTTTACAATACCAACCCCGTTGCAACAGCCCAGCAATATCAATATCAATATCAACACCTGCACCAGCACCAGCACGAGTACGAGTACAAGCACTGCTGCCAGCACCAACACCAATTGCTGCAACTCTCCGCCTAAGCCTCTCAACAGCCAAAGTAACACAGCTAGGAACACGCCATCTACGACGGATTTCATTACTGGACAGACAGTATGTTTTCTCTCTCTTCAATGCCGGGAGTGGTATACCTCATCAAACTTTTAACTGATAGTTACAGAGCGACGGTGGAACTGGTTTGCACGATCAAGACAATGCCGGCCAGGGTGCTGGCTTCATTGGTTGGTGTGACCGGCACTGGCCATAACCTTGCAACAACACTGTAAGCTCAAATTGATACTCCCTCAAAACATTCCTAATTTCTTTCACATATATATGGAATCCATAACTGATTAACATTTGCTTCTAACGCCAGAGCAGGCCTCGATGCAGCTGAGGTTGGACCTGCCTGTACGAAATGCATCCAGCGATTTGACTGTTGTGTCCTTTTGAGTGCAAACTTACATTTGCGTCAATCAACCAGCGCCAGTTAAATCGACTTCAGCAAATTTCTATTATTCTCCCAAGTGTTAGGGAGCACTGATAAGCAAATACGTGCTCTTAGGTGTTGTAAGAGAAAGTATTATTCTTCTGAAGCTCTTGTCATGACTCGATTGTGCTTTTTGTCGATGAACGCACTGAATGTTTTAATTCTAAAAAGGGAAATCATCACCGTCGGCGTTGTTGTCTTCAAGGAATATGCTGATATTACAAATACTTTTAGGTTTATAGATGAATATTACATCGACTTGGGTGCGGAATTCCCAAATGGGCTCCGCCCGCGTGCCTCAACACCAAGTGCCCTCTGAGGACTCGTTCGGGTGCTCGCACTTCTGCAATTTCTTCTCGTGGCGCTCTCGTTTCTTTCTGGCCCACCGCCTATTCTAATTGCTTGCAAAACTCAGTCTAGCCCATTGACCCGCAAGTAACCTTTACGTTCCGCGCCCTAGTTCAGCCCTTCGCCGTCCTTCGTCCGCCATCGGTCTTGATTGTGTCTAACGAGTTCATAGTTCATGCATTACTGTAAACCATGCCTAGGAAAGTGATTTATAGCACCACTGAAGGGCTAATTGGCCTATATGCAACAAAAACGGCTGGTTGGAAATGATTTCGGCAAGAGCGAAATCGGCTATTCGGCATTAACGTTATCACGTGACCGTGCGCTTGCCAAGAAACGCACGTGTGCTCGACCTCGACATGCGATCACCTTGAAGCTGATGTTGATCGAGTCTGCCTTGACCTCGACCATCTTGGAGGATGTCGCTCTCTCTGGCCCGACTACGTGAGCTACGGAAGAGGCCTCTATGCGACTTTCTTTTTCGCACGTCTGATCTTGGTTTCACTGCGTTTGGCGGTCCGCCTGTCCACTTTCAGATACTGCATAAGCGATTCGTTGAGGGAAATGGAGGGACTCCATGGATTGACGAGCAAACTGTATATCTTCCTCTCCTTCTCTCCACCCATCTACTCAACGCCCGTACTGTAGTATCAAGAGCTATTTGGCATTTGCCAAGCCCTCCCCGGACCAGGCAGTACCAAAATGAACTTCTGCATTGCTTTTCTGCACGCCGGATTCCTTCCCGCCCTGCTCGCCTTTCTCCTGTGGAGTCTCCCCGGTGCGGTTGGGATGTACCTGCTCTCGCTCGGCGTCTCTCGTGTAAACCCGATCCTTCCTGGCCCGGTGTACGCGCTCCTCTCTGGGTTGAACGCGTCGACAGTCGGGATCATTGCGCTTGCGGCCGTGCAGCTTGCGCGCAAGGCGATCACAGATCCGTTGACGCGCTTGATTGTGTTAGCGGGCGCTTGTGCTGGGTTGTGTTATAATGCACTGTGGTATTTCCCGACGATTATGGCCATTGGCGGGCTAATGTGTATGGCGTGGGATCATTGGGTGAGGGGGTGGGTGGGGAGGGCGTGGAGCAAGTTGACCAGGAAGAGGGAGGCGAGGGTAGACGAAGAGGTTGAGGCGGTTCCAATGGAGACCATCGGTGGTAGCTCATCAATCAAGTCGGGCGCGTCTCGGAGGGTCAATGCAGGCACCGAGCCCGATAACGAAACCGGCCCAGGGCCGGCGCCAACACCAACCCCAGGCCATAAATATCACAAAGTCCCTCTCAAAGTCGGCGTTGCCATCATCATTGGCTTTTTCGGTACGCCTATCTTACCCTACACCACATACCAATCTAACTCCCGATACAGCCATTTTCACAGCCTTCATGACCCTCCGTGGAACTCTCTCTAACCCTCCTCTTGCTCTGCAGCTATTCATCAACATGTTCCTCGCCGGCACGATCATCTTTGGCGGCGGGCCTGTCGTCATTCCCCTCCTCCGCGAATACGTCGTCCAGCCTGGCTGGGTCTCTCCCCGTGACTTTCTCATCGGCCTAGCCATCATCCAAGCGTTCCCTGGTCCCAACTTCAACTTTGCAGTCTACCTCGGTGCGCTCGCTCTAGGATCCACAAACTCCCCAACCGTCCTCGGCGCACTCCTCGGCTTTGTCGGGATCTTCTTCCCCGGTCTGACACTAGCGCTGGGATTCCAGTCTATCTGGCGGCTGGTCCGCACGAATCGATTCGCGCTATCTATGCTGAGGGGTGTGAACGCTGCTGCCGTGGGACTGGTGTTTACAGCCGTGCACAGGCTATGGGAGATTGGGTATTTGAGGAGCGGAGAGGAGAGGGGCGTGAGTCTTGGCAGCGAGCCGTGGTGGGTGGTCGTAGCCGGGTGTGCGTATGTAGGGGTCGAGTCGTTTGGGGTCCCGGCGGCGGCAAGTGTGGTGGGTGGGGGTGTGATGGGGTTGGCGTGGTATGGTGTGGTGAGCCGGTGATGATGATGTTTGAGAAGGTACAGGATAAGGAGTTGGAGTGGTTTGGATCTGTGTGCGCGAGCGGGAGCTGTACGATTTGGGATTAACTGGATACAAATATATTTCGGTTCAAACATAAACCGCGATGCGCATGTATTCACTTTTTTTTAAATATCATTCAAGGCACTCAGCAAAAGCCCCCCAAGTTCCGGAGCGCTCCGGAGCGGGAGATTGCTCCGGATCGCGTAGGAGCTGAAGGAGCGACCAGTATAGTGCCCCCGAGCGCTCTGGAGCGCTCCCGAGCACTTCCAAGCGCCGTATCGCGTGCTCACGAGGGCTCCGGAGAGCTCTGGAGCTACTGGAGCGGCTGGAGCCACCCCCCGCGATCCGGAGCGCTCCGGAACTTGGGGGGATTTTGCTGAGCAATTGTGCACATATGCTGGGCAATGTCGTCTTTGAATGTTTACCGATTATACATTTCACTCGTCCTCTCCAAATTTAATGAATTTGTGATTGTAGCAGAGAGCCTTTTGCGCTTGCTGTGAAAGCTCGAGCTGAATTATACATCCGGAGCTTGGCAGACTGGC
>MU132177.1:182737-220336 GCA_015039395.1 Ceratobasidium sp. AG-I
AATATTGACCATATCCTGTTTGGTGAATACAACAATTCTGGGTGAGCCGGTTGTTCTGTTTCCTGAAAAACTCCTAACTAAATTGCACATAACTTAGTCCTGGAGCTTGGCAGGCTGGTCGTGCATCGTTCGCCACAAATCTTACTGCCGGCATCTCGCTGAGCACGGCTTTCAGTGGGTCGACCAGCTGGATCGATTCTGCATACTTGTAGATAGTCTTCCCCTGATATTACGGTAATCTACCGAATGTCCGTGTTGTGTCGTTGCTTTTCCCTGAGAGCTCGAATCTTGGCATACGGGAGACGAATGCAAATTATACCATTTACCCTATCAGGCGTCGCTCATATGTTTATTGCAACTGCACTCAAATAAACCCAAAGTTCAGCCAAAGCCCTGTTTTTTTAGCTCTCGAGGGTTCAAGATAAACAACTGTCCAACCAGCAGAATGGGGCATCGTCTCCGTTTATTGATGTCTGAGGCACGTGACTAGAGCCTTTTCAATGTGGCACGTGAGATGGCGACATTGCGGCCCATCGGCAGCATGTTCATCACGATTGAGCTGACCTCGTCCGTCTCAAAATATGTCTTTCCCTCGAATTCGCCTGCGGGAGCTTCGTCAGAATCCTCAGTGGGATTTTTTTCTGCGTACTTTTGATCTTGGTTTTACTGCATTTGGTGGCCCACCTGTTCACTTCCAGATCTTGCATCAGCGATTCGTGGAAGGAAATGGAAAAACACCTTGGATTGACGAGCAAACTGTGCGCTCATTTTATCTATCTCAATCAAGTTACTCAAAATTGGCTGCAGTATCAGGAGCTATTCTCCGTTTGTCAAGCTCTTCCTGGGCCAGCAAGTACCAAAGTGACCTTCAGCATAGCGTTCATGCATGCCGGCTTCTTACCTGCCCTGCTTGTCTTTTTCATGTGGAGTCTCCCTGGTGCCATCGGCATGTACCTGCTCTCCCTTGGTGTTTCAAAAATCGACCCGATCCTTCCTGGCCCAGTCTACGCGCTCCTCTCCGGGTTGAACGCGTCGACGGTTGGGAGTATCGCACTTGCGGCCGTTCAACTGGCACGAAAAGCAATTACCGACCCTCTTACCAGGTTGATTGTGTTTGCAAGCGCGTGCGCGGGGTTGTGCTACAATGCTCTATGGTATTTTCCAACCATCATAGCGGTTGGAGGTGTAGTTGCTGTTGTGTGGGACCATTTGCTCAGGGGACGGGTGGGGAGACTGGTGGCTAGGATGCGGCGACAGCGTACCTCCGCTGGGGCCGCCGATGAGGTCGAGGGAATTCCGATGGAGACCCTTGGTGATAACTCGTCTGTCAAGTCACACGTCTCTCGCCGGGCCCTAAACACAGGCGCCGAGCTGGGTCATGAGCAGAACGAAGTGCCAGCGCCGGCTCCTACCCCAGATGATCGCCTCCATAAAGTCCCACTCAAACTGGGAATCTCGATTATTGTTGGTTTCTTTGGTAAATCCAGTTTATCAATCTCGATTAATGGAACGTGCATTACTGATTGCTCGCTTAGCTATCTTCACAACATTTATGATCGTCCGCGCAGTAGTCGATTCACCCCCACTTGCTCTTCAGCTATTCATCAACATGCTCCTTGCGGGCACGATCATCTTTGGTGGCGGACCCGTCGTCATCCCCCTCCTCCGCGAATACGTCGTCCAACCCGGCTGGGTCTCCCCCCGTGATTTTCTCATCGGCTTGGCCCTCATACAAGCGTTCCCTGGCCCCAACTTCAACTTTGCAGTCTACCTCGGCGCACTCACACTCGGCTCGACCAACTCTCCTACCATCCTTGGCGCTCTTCTCGGCTTTGTCGGGATCTTCTTCCCTGGTCTGACACTAGCGCTAGGATTCCAGTCTCTTTGGCGCGTGATTAGGTCGAATCGATTCGTGGTGTCGGTGCTCAGGGGTGTGAATGCTGCTGCTGTCGGGCTGGTGTTTACGGCTGTGCATCGGCTATGGGAGATTGGATATGTGAAGCAGGACGCGGCGAGCGGTGTGTCGTTGGGGAGTGAGCCGTGGTGGGTTGTGATTGCTGCAGGTGCGTATGTCGGAGCTGAGTCGTTTGGGGTGCCGACACCTTTGGGGATTGTGGGCGGGGGTGTGATGGGACTGGTGTGGTATGCCGTGGTGAGCAGATGACCCTATGTAGATATATTCACAAGAAATGTAGCAACACACGTTATGGCCTAAGCCATTTGCAGAAGCTGAATTGAGATTGGGATTGCCTGGTTTAGGCTACTCATAGATTGGATAACAAGCGTGCCCGTTCTGTTCGAGCCTGAGACGACGGTGACCAGAGACAGCTGAATGAGTGCTGAATGGCAGGTTGGAAGGTCTGTGTACTTCTTCCTGGGCTTTTGTATCCATCAATGCCGGTCTTACCGTTGTAAGAAGTATACGACACATGCCGGGCCGCGAACGTGACGTCATGTGAGTATATGCGCTCATTGTAGTATGTATTTTTGCTGATTTGAAGCGGGCAAAAGATCTTGAAAGGAGTATAGACCACTAGGGTGATAGGAAGGTGCCGGAAGTATTCCAGCGACGCGGACGGGCAGACTCGGAGCGCGCCACACTGCTTCGCCGGCTCAGCGCCTGTTTAATCAGACAATCGAAGCTTAATGCTCAATGCTCAAAGCCAAGCAGGGTTCGGCCGCAGCTCCTAATTAATATACACAATGAGCAATCCGTTTGCGGCAACCCGGTGAGATAGGTCTTCGTGTTCTCTTCTTTGTCCGGAAACACGCCCTAACGGAGCTGATTCGAAGCCTTAGTGACTGCGATAGGTGAATGCGCCGTACATGTGCCATTTAGAGCCCTTCTATCACGCGGGCGAGAACGCGGCAAGCGGCCCGCGAGAGCTTTAAAACGAACACGATGCGTTGGCTGCTCACCACGGCAGACATATTGATACTATGATGAAGTTGTCTCATGCCACACTAATTACGCTATTTGGTCTGCCTGTGATCGCACAGCTCGCACTGAGACAGACGAATGTGGACCAATCTGCTTTGTAAGCGTTCTTTTCTTGTGTTTCAGCAGTTAGATTTTAACTTGAGTAGGTACGTGCCGTCGCCTGGATCTCCTGGTTTCTACGCAAATCAGAGCACGGCAGCTGTTACAATTGACCAGCATTCGCTTATGCTGGACGGCAAACGATTGATGATATATGCGTGCGTGATTCCTTTACACCAGGTTCAAGATTCTGATTCTTGTGATTCTAAAGGGGCGAGTTTCATCCGTGGCGGCTTCCGCCGACACCTCTTTGGCGCGATATTCTTGAGAAGATGAAGGTATGTGTGGTGGTCTCTATGCAGAATTTCTCTGACGCATCGAGCCAGGCAGGTGGGTTCAACGCGGTATCCATATACCTTCACTGGGGAATCACAGAGGGAAAACGGAGTGTACTCAGCTTTGAAGGACATCGAAGTATCACCAAGTTCCTCGACACCGCCAAGTCTGTTGGCATACTTGTCATCGTCCGTCCTGGCCCGTACGTCTTCCCTCTCTCTTAAATTCTTTTATCTTATGTCCACAAAGGTACATCAATGCCGAGACAACAGGCGGCGGATACCCAGGCTGGCTCACAAACGTTCTAGAGACTGCACGTCAAAATGGGACAGAGTTTACCCAAGCATGGAAGCCATGGATCGAGGAGGTGTCGAAGCAAGTGGCACCATATCAATATCCTGATGGGCCGGTCATTGCGATGCAAGCGGAAAATGAGTACAGCATGGACAATCCAGCAGTGAGTAGCTTTGATTTGGGTTTTGATTCACGTTTTTATACGAGAGTGTTCGAATAGAGCTCTAGTACCTATGGCCATACTGATCACATGAAGTGGATCGAGGAGACAATGCGCGCGAACGGGATCACCAAGGTTCCGCTGTACGCCCCTATACCTTTTCTCTCCATTATAATTTCTACAACTATTTCCGCCCTCATGCGTTTTTTACACCCAACGAAGCTGACCCAGTGCGTAGGACCCATAACGATCCTAGAACCAACGGGCAATTTGCGTCTGGTCTGGCCAAGGTCGATCTTTACGCATGGGACTCTTACCCACTTGGTTTCGACTGTAGTAACCCGGACGTGTGAGTAAAAATATATAGTGCTATGATTCTGGCTTTAATAAAGCGTGTGGGATGGAAATAAAGGTGGAAAGAGGTCGACGCGACGTTGGATGCGAACCACCAAAGGCTGAATCCGGCGGAGCCGCTATATCTCGCCGGTTTGTCTCGTTCAGCTCTCGCTTGTTTGCATAAGCTTATTGTGAGTCGAACCGTAGAGTTTCAAGGCGGGGCGTTCGATCCTTGGTAGGTTCTCACCTCTGTCTTTGTGTTGTTTGTTGATCAAGCCGCTGCTGCAGGGGCGGTCCTGGTTACGACTCGTGCCGTAAGCTTATCAGTGAGAAGGTGCGGTGCACGTCTCGGTATTTCTTTTTCGACCACCAAAGGCTGATCGCTAGCTAGCGTAGTTCGCGAACGTGTTTTATAAGAACAATTATGCCGCTGGGACGTACCTCATGGGACTTTATATGACGTGCGTACTTGAGCTGAGGTTTAGGATAATATTAATGTGTTGGGACCGTGGGACCATAGATATGGAGGGACGAACTGGGGAAACCTGGCCACACCAATTGTATATACCTCGTGAGTCACATGGAGTATCAGTGCTAAAAGTGGGGCTGACATGCCTGTTGGGGATAGGTACGATTATGCGGCGGTTCGTTTATCATACTCTTCTAATTTTCAACAGGCCATAACCTGTGTTTGGTAGCCCATCTCCGAAGACCGCAGTCTCACCCCCAAGTTTACCGAGATTAAACTACAGGCACTCTTTCTGCACGCCTCACCGCATTATCATCTAGCCGGCCGCATCGGCACAGGTACCACATATACGAATAACTCCCAGATATTTACAACCTATCTCTCCACGACCAACGGCAATGGCTTTTATGTGGTACGGCAGACAAAAAACGCGAATACTGCGCGTACGCCATTTGTGTTGGATGTGAATACGTCTGTGGGAGCTGTTCCTGTGGCCGCGAGTTTAGAGGGGCGAGAGAGCAAGATTCTAGTAGTTGAGTATCCGTTTGGAGGAAGTTTATTAAGGTGGACTAGTGCGGAGGTGCGTCTTAAGTCTCCTTTTTAGTCACTGTGCGCTGAAATAGGGATGGGGGTTAGGTCGCTACCTGGACAACAATCGATAAGACAGACCATATCGTCCTATATGCCCAGAACCAGACCATCCAAGCTGCCTTCCCTACCACGGCCACCTCTGCATCCGTCTCAGGCTCGTCTGGCATCACAGCTACAATCTCCAACGGAACAGCCCTCGTTTCAGGCGTACCCCCTGCCGGACTCGCGAAAGTCTCGTTTGGAAAGACGACAGTCTGGGTGGCCGACAAGGCGTGGCTTGGACCCAAGATATGGGCCCCACGCGTGAGCGGAACTGCAGGAAACGGCATATACGACCTTTCGCCGAGGACCGGGAGCGTGTTTGTGTTTGGGCCGTACCTGGTGCGGAATGCGACGATCAAGGGATCTACGGTAGCCATTGCGGGCGACCTCCTATCGGGCAAGGCGACAGATCTAGAGGTGCTAGTTCCTGCTAGCGTGAAGAGCGTGAGCTGGAACGGGAAGGCTGTGAAGGTGCAAAAGACAGCATGGGGGACGCTCAAGGGCTCGGTTGCTGTGGGTGATCTGACCCCCAAGCTGCCGAGCTTGAAGACGCTCGAGTGGAGATGTACGGATTCGTTGCCGGAGGTCAATCCTGGGTTCGACGATTCCAAATGGGTGACAGCGTGGAAGACGACGCCAGGGTCAGCAAGATATCCGCTGCGTGGAGGGAAACTTGTGCTATATGCAGGCGAATACGGATACCACCAAGGTGAGCTTTGATTCAGAAAGCTCGCTCGGGAGCTGACACATTCATTCCTAGGAAATTTACTATATAGGGGAACGTTTGAAGGAAATGCAACGGGCGTGAATTTTGTCGTTCAAGGGTCAGTGGCTTATTTTTCATATATGTCTGCCACTGATTGTGTGGTATAGAGGAGACGGCTTTGGATTTAGTGTATTCTTAAACGGTGCATTCCTCGGCTCTGGACAGGGAAATGGGACGGATCTGGTCAGTGCGACCTATGTGTTCCCGGCTGATGTAGTGGCTATAACGAACGTGGTGACGGTTCTGGTTGACCATATGGGTTCGTGGAGCATTGGGTACTTGAGATGAGGGGCTGACAGATTGAGTAGGTCTAGAAGAGGACTGGAACTCGTTAGATATGTTCAAGGTGGGTAATTGTGGACTGAGTGTAACGTCTGAATCAAACCAAAAAGGATAGACACCTCGCGGGATTCGAGGTTACGAGCTCATTGGCGGCGGCGACTTTTCCTCTTGGAAACTTACAGGCAACGTCCAAGGCGAGAACAATACAGACATCATCCGTGGACCACTTAACACCGGTGGACTCTTCGTCGAGCGTATCGGCGCGATCTACCCGAACTACTCCATCCCCTCTTCGTGGAACTCGTCCAAGACCGACTCGAGCTGCACGCCTTACGCCGGGCTGAGCACCGCAGGCATCAAGGTGTACAAGACCAAGTTCAAGCTGAATGTCGATCAGGCGACAGATGTGCCGATCGCGTTCAAGTTTGAGCGGACTGTGACGAGCAATTATCGAGCGATGCTATACGTAAATGGGTGGCAATTTGGACGGTGCTGTTTTTTTTTTTCAGTTTCCCAGTGTATATTACTACTAACACAGGTGGTTGGCAGGTTCACTTCAAATTTCGGGCCGCAGACAGTGTTTCCCGTGGGTGTATGCGTGGGTCTGACCTGAGCACCATGCTAACCTAAGCCTTTTCAAGGTACCCGAGGGGATACTGAACCATCGGGGAACTAATGATGTGCTTTTGACAGTTTGGTCGCTTGGTACGTCTGCGCCACTGTCTCAGGTTGTATCAAACTAAGTGAATGATAGATGCTGCCGGTGCCAAGGTAGCTGACTTAGAGCTGATCCCAACAATAGTGGTAGCTTCGAGCAAGGAGGTTATCACTGGATTGGTGGCATGAGTGGAATGGGCAGGGGGGCATTGGGCCATTTTGCGATACACCCAGAGTATGCAGTCGCACATAGGCCCCAATAGTAAATCCAGACTGAGTTTAAATCTCAATCAATGACAAAATCGATCCGTTTTTTGTAAAATTAATGTCGAGGCGTTCATAAACAAACAGAGGGCTGAGCAGGGTCACGCGTGATTCCCAAAGCCTATTATGTATTGTGTGTCGTTGATGAGTGAGCCGTAGTGAGTTGTGATTGCTGCAGGCGCGTATGTCGGAGCTGAGGCGTCTGGGGTGCCGACGCCTGTGGAGATTGTGAGTGGGGGTGTGATGGAACTAGTGTGGTATGCCGCGGTGAGCAGATGCCACTATGCAGATATATCCACAAGAAATGTAGCAATACATCAGTTATGGCCTAAACCATTTGCAGAAGCAGGATTGAAGCTAAGATTGCCTGGTTTAGGCTAATCGTAGATTAGATAACAAGTGTGTCTGTTCTGTTCGAGCCTGGCACGACGGTGACCAGAGACAGTTGAATGGGTGCTGGATGGCAGGTTGGAAGTCGGTGTGCTTTTTCCTCAGCATTTGTATTTATCAATGCCAGTCTTACTGTTGTAAGAAGTATACGACACATGTCGGGCCGCGAACGTGATGTCATGTGAGTATATGCGCTCATCGGAATATGTGTTTTTGCTGATTTGAAGCGGGCAAAAGGTCCTGAAGGGAGTATAGATCACTAGGGTGACAGCATCGTGCAGGAAGTATTCCAGCGACGCGGACGGGCAGACTAGCCCGTCACACTGCTCCGCCGGCTCAGCGCCTGTTTAATCAGAGAATTGAAGCTTAATGCTCAATACTCAAAGCCAAGCAGGATTCGACCGCAGCTTTAGTGTGCCCTTTGTGCTCGCCGATGTTAGGTCTCGCATCAAATGTTACTTTTCACAACACCCCACTTTATTATGTCCTCAAAACTAGTGATTGCCGGGTTCGTAATCCAGGGGCGCCTCATCGGATTTTTGCGATTGGATGAGTCCCGTGCTTACTCAAGGTGGAACCAGGCATGGCTGTGTACATGGCCTACCATCCTGCCCCGTGCGCGGCAAGGTAGCGGGTGTTGCAGTCAACTATCCCCTCTCTCTGAGCCATCACGCCTTGAGAAATTTGGAACATAGATGATATGCCTGCACCTAAAGGGATTGTGGTTTTCTTAAGTAAGTGATAGAAGAAAGATCTAGCTCTAATACTAAAACCTTGCGTTCGTTGCCAGATGGCAAACACTTGTTCGTTTTTGCATACTTCTACATCGGTGATATCTCGATCCTGATAATTTCACTGCCTGTGTAGAGAGAAATATGAGGGGATCTTCAGCCGATCACAGACCGAATGCCGAGTTCACACAGCTCAAGACATCATCGATTCTCGAACTATACTTGCACGGGTGTTCAAGCGTGGTAAGCAAGCAGAGTTGCTTTGGCCTAGTAATGTGTTAAATATGTTACAGCTAGCCCGCACGAGCCCCAAATCAAGGCGGCGCATCAGTTTGTTGTCCAAAACTACCAGCCTGGTGATCATGTCATGTGAGTTATATAAAGAGTGTGGTGCGGGTTTGTAATATGCTTAGTTCCTGGGGAGGTTGCTTGGAGGGTTGTTTGACCATAGCATTGGTAGCCCGGAATATTCTGCTGTTCAACGACTTGCAACGCTACTGGTACGAGCCATAAACGCTAACCGTACTACTGCACTGATTACTCTTGAATTTGTATAGAATGATGGAGATGCTATTAGTATATCTAGGGAGCACCCTGCAAGCGGGAAGATCCCCATAAAGTAAGCCGACAACAGTAAGCCGACCATGGCCGATAACTCTAATATCGCTCGGCCAGATGCATTTACCTTGTTTGTACGTTGTCGTCTCCTTGAGAAACCTCTTATTTATGTCGTGTACAAGTGAAGCTTGCCGTTACCCAAGGTTACAATGGTCATGGGTTGATCAGATGCTACTAGAGTGAGTGGTTTAACTAAGATTATGGCTCAGAGACGGACATGGTACTTCGTGTTTAGTTTCCCGCCCACAGTCGAAAATATGCTATGTTTGGGTTCTGAGACTGCATACGCTGTCCAGCGTGGGGGACTCGGTTGGGTAATCCGAAAGGAGGTACGTCAGCGCACCAAATGTCAAACCTATTTATCGACATAACAGCGCACAGGCATGGTTGAGCGATGGTTGCTTTTGGCAGGTATCAGCAGACTGGCTCATGGTAAGACCCCTGTGGTGTTATAACATGGACCCTGTCATGACTTAACTTCCCCCTGGTTAGCTTCAGACCAGCCACATCATAGATTACAATCCAGTCGACCTCGTGCACTTAAACAACCCATCAGGACAGACACGGGGAATAGGCCAGCTGCGTCTTCTGAGCTCTGCAACACACTTGAACTATACAAGGCGTCGCCAAGGCGTACCGTGTAAAGATGCGATACCAACGGGGGGACTTTTCACGCAAGTATCAAAGGTCGCATTAAGAGGACCGAATGGAAATTTAGGTAAAGGGGTAGTTTGGTCGTCACAACGCTTCCTGGAAGGTGAACACGATAATGTGTCTAGTCTGGGTTTTGTTGGACCTAGGTTATCGTGATCTGCCTTAGCGCTCACTGTAATGGTTTCTCTGTAATTACCAGTATAAACGACACTTGACTCATGTTGTATGCGCGCTTATTTTGCCCAGCTCTGGTAGTTATCTGTTACATTTGTCCTGGTTAGATGAGTTACTATATCTAGTGTTGATATGACACACGGGTGCTGAAGTTTTGAATCCACACAACCTATATAAACCAAACCGCCACTCCAAAACACGCACCTGGGTGTGTGTGTTGGGATGTGTGATGTGTGATGTAAGATGCAAACGTGGGTAAAAAAGTATCGTTAAAACATTAGAGAAAGTCTGATGAATCTGGCGATAAAATTAGTGCACCAACCGAGAATAAACATCCCAGAAAGGGGCCATATAAACATACCAGTTTTAATATATGAGAAATGTAATGGAAACGTACCACTAACTGTTCCATAAGGTCCTTAAGATGCCTAGTGAATGAACGTAGGTTTCGTGCCAGTGTCCGGAATGACGAGATCACACAGAGCCATCACCCTCCTCCTGGCACTTCCCGCCGCTTGGAGCACTGGGTCCAACATCGGAGCACGGAACCGTGGTGGACTGACCCTTGACCTTGCTTGGGCGAGCGGTAAACCTATACGCGCAAGCATCAAGGTGGATGCGGTAGTATGGTACGCTCGGCAAGTCTAGGTGTTGTAAGATGGCTTGTGACCGCTTTCTCCGCCACTGGGGGTTGAGACGCGATCTTGTCTTCTGAAAGCTCCAGTGTTGGGCGCAAAATCAATGTTTATGAGATATTCCCTAGTGTTTTGCGAGAATATGGATAACCCTACGAGGGGATACCAGTATATGACGATTGCGAGTAGTGAGATCAAAAACACGAGGACTGCCCGAGAAACACAGACGTCCAAATCTCGATGAATTTGACGCTGAGGTAGAATCCAGCACCAGAATAGTAGATTTTTCAAGCGGGGGTCTCGTATATCTCTTGCGAAAGAAAGTTCCAGAAAGTATGCTCAGCCAATCATGGTCGTCGACAAGAACAATCTGGGGCGATTATTGAAATTGGACCCTGAACATCAATTACCATCCTGTTTTGGGCAATGAGCTCTTTCATTCCGTCGATCCCCCCCGCAAACACATCGACCATTCCACTCTCACATGACTGCCCTGTCTGAGTAGGAGGGACCTTCAAATGAAAAAGTGAATCATATTGCCCCACATCACCCGACCAGCTCTGAACGACGTTGACCATCCCCCGCGCTCACTTTGACCCATCCGTGCAAAAATAACAGCTCACGTGAGTCGGACGGGAACAAATCCCGCAATGTTTTTGCTCGAGCAGGCCAGCTGGAAAGTTATATAAACAGCAGGGTGAGCACACGAACAGCTCACCCTACATCCCCACTTCCAAACCTTCCAAACCCCAGCCTTCCAATCCCAAACCACCTACCCATACCTATCACCATGCACTTCTTTACTCATATCTCTATTGCCCTATCGGCACTCGCCCTAGCCGGGTCTGCCGTCGCTGCCCCTATTGCGGTTCGTGCCACCGACGAACTGGAGCTCAATGCTCGCGGCAACAACGGCGTCCACCGCGGATGGGCTACCTTCTGTAAGCTCGTGTTCCTCCTTCGGATCGGAGCACTATTCACTAACCTGTCTTACCTCGACAGATAACGCGTCCGAAGGTCGCGGCGCCTGCGGCTGGAACAGCAAAAACACCGATCACGTCGTGGCGATCGGCAAAACCCTCTGGGACGAGACCTCGAGTAAGCCCATGTTCCTGCTTCTCACCTTATACCGGCTCCTAACGTGTGCTTTGGTAGATGAAGGCTCGAGTTCCTTGTGCGGAAAGACCGCTGCCGTCACCTGGCGCGGAAAGACGGTGAACGTCTGCGTGGTGGACGAGTGCCCTGTATGCGGACGCGACAACATTGACCTGTCGCCGTCTGCGTTTGAGAAGCTCGCTGATAAAGGTACGATCTGATACTACCCTACGCGCAACTAGTTATACTAATCCTAGCTCTTCCCTCAGATGAAGGAAAACTTGAAGGCGTGACTTGGAAGTTCTTATAAACGGCTCCACACGCGTGTAGTGATGAGGAAGATGAGAGAGAGAGAGAGAGAGAGAGAGAGAGAGAGAGAGAGAGAGAGGCTGAAGAGGACGGTGAACGTTGCAGTGTGGGGGGCGAGCGAGATGGGAGAGAGAGCAGACGAACGCGACGGGGTGATACTGATACTGACCATACGACTGATGTCGCCAGAAGCATATCCCTCTCCCCTTTTGTAGACCTCAACCGCAACCTCAAGACCTGGACTCCTTGGATGACCTCTCGACCCTGTCTGGACTGGATTCTTGCTCTGGCGCCTGCTGTGTCGACACTCTGGGACCCGCTCTCGACCTTCTCTTGTTATTCTTTCTTCTTTTATTCTTTCTTTTTTCTTTCTTTCTTCTTTCTTTCTTCTTTCTTTCTTCTTTCTTTCTTCTTTCTTTCTTCTTTCTTTCTTCTTTCTTTCTTCTTTCATTCATTCTTCTTTCATTCATTCTTCTTTCATTCTTCTTTCATTCATTCATTCTTTTTATTTTATTTCACGATTTTCACGATTTTTTCTTTTCCCCTTTTTTTCTTTTCCCCTTTTTTCTTTCTTTCTTTTCTTCTTCTTTTCACTCAATCACTCCTCCCTCGATGGATGTCCTTACACCTCGAGTGAGCTTCCACCTCGCATACAACCTCCGCTAGCACTAATATCAATACACTTCCTAGATACCAAGTACCATCCTGGATTAGCTCCATACCTATGCTCTCGTGCATATTAACACACTTCAAGTAAGATCCTTATTTACTATCCCTTCTTCATCAGCGCTAACGCTGTCGCTCCAATTAGATATCACATCCCCCGTTGGTCGAACAAACAAACAAAAATAGGCCATTCTCCATTTTCGGCGACTCCCCCACCTCATCTCTAGACTATTCCCCTCCGTAATATCAACCTCAAAACCAAAACCCAACCCTCTCTCCCATACCGCATTCCACAACAAAACCACTCTCCAAAACCAAACCCGCTCTCCAAAATCTACCCCCTTCTTCAATCAAACACCCTTTCCCCAATCAAAGCCCTCTACCAAACCAAATCGCCTCTCCCAAATCAAACTGCTTCTCCCAAAACCCCTCTCTTATATCAAAACCCCGCTCCCAAATCAAAATAAACATCACTATCAAAATAAACAAAACACAAAACAAAACACAAACATAAAGATGCGCTCTCCTTCTCCATGACTCGGACACTTCAGACTTGGTTTTTGTTTCTGGACAGTTTGGCTCTCGACTCGTTTGCTCGTTTGATTTGGATTGCTACACGGACACTTTCTACATGGACACTGCCTGCTATTTGAACACCGTTTATTAGTTAGATACAGTTTGTTAGTTGGCCTCGGATGTATAGGACTCGGATTAGTGGGACTCTAATGTATTGGGTTGGTTTTGGCTGTGCGTTTTGACTGTGCCTGGACTCGTTTGCAATGTGATGTGTCGATTGTGTCTAAAATGTGTGGCGCATGGTTAACGCCAATAAGATATCTGGCTCCTAAGTTCTGAAAATACACTTACGCAAACTGCAAAACTACAGAAAGCTCGAATGTGAATGAGGGCTGTGGACTGCAATGTGCGAAGAGTCACAGCCTGTAACGGCTCTATAGTATTTATGGGCTGAACGGATGTACAGCCCATTTGTAGGATTTGGGTTCACGTCTCTGCTAAGGGCAAACTTGTAGTTGTTCGCATGTGCATGCTCGAAATAAGAAAGAATCTTTTTGTACCTGCAACCCGCAATCGTGAGCACACCGATACCGAGGTCTGAAATTGTTTGACTTGCTGAGGGAGGTTTTGTATTGGGCCAAGCTGCAAATCCGGCTCCATGCCATTGCCAACTTTAACGGTATTGCTGTATTCAACCAGTGCGTCGCGGAACTCGTCGTAGATCTTCTCGTGTACATAAATACGCTTAGCTGTAGTAAACGTTCACAAAAAGGCCAACTATGAGAGTTCAGGAGATCGTACCAAGAATGCCTAATTGGAAGGATAAACAAATTTCCCAGTTGCTCTAATGATGATAAGAGAGACGACTAACATCCTTGGCCAGAAATCTTTCTCAAAGCATGAGTATATGCTATATTGAAATCATAAAATTGCTTACTGCAAAGGTTCCCCAGAATATTTGGCTGAAACGACCCATTTAGACATAAAAACCACTACTAAAGCGGACAAACGTACGGGGCAACCACATTAGGTTCTACATCAGGGAGAATGATAACAGGATCTTTGTCTCCTGCGAAAGAATCAACATAACTAAAGTTTGCGCCGCAGCCTCTAGTCACTTACCGAGCTCTAAAGTAACACGCTTCAAGCTCACGCTGGTGCTCTGCACTACCTTCTGGCCGGTAAAGCTTGATCCAGTGAAGCTTATCTTTTGGTTCAAAGCCTGTCAGCGGACAGCGTGGACTACACTGCAAGTTCTTTCCACCAACCTTATCGATCCCCGGGTGCGCTGTGATCATAAGCCCCAAGCCGTCGTCTTCGATTTGTTAAGAACATTCAGCACCTGGTTCCTCCTGGCGTCGTGAATGTACTTAGCGGAGAGTAGTGAGCGGTGTGAACGGGGAAGGCTTGAGGATAATAGTGTTTCCTGTCAGGACTGCGGCTGCGAGTTTAATGACGCACATAATGAGAGGTACGTTCTTATGGACGAGATTAATAGTGTGCAGGATAATAAAATGAACCACCCGTACCATGGAACGATGCCTGCGCACTGGAGAAATATGAGAAAATAACCGGTTACATATAAGAGAATGTGAACATACTAATCTACTTGGAACATAGCGCTCGGTGACCTTTTGTTTCTCGTCGTTCACAAGAACCACATCGGTTATTCGCAGCTTCGAAGTCTCGCGAAGCCAATAGGCTGAAAAGTCCGTCTCAAATTGAGAACCGCTCAGCTAACAGAACACAATGGTGTTAAAAATCTACAGGCTTGGCAGACCACTCGGGGAATACGGCACGGGCAGCTGCTACAGCCTCGTCAAGCTAGGTCAGCGGACTGAATATCTGGATGAACGGATAATAGACAGCTACACACCTGCTCCTTGGTCGCGACCGGAGCCTCGGCGATCTTCTGTTGGGTCCCAGGGTTCAATACGTCGAGCGTCGTCGGCGAGATCGCGGGCCTTCCGTCGACGACTCAAGTGCACTCGGTCATAGTGAAGGTTGAATTGTGAGTTGGGGAATCGAAGGAATCGAAACACATTATATAGAAAACGGCTCATTGATCTCGGCCAGAGAATTCCGTTTGAGACTACCACTTCTTGATCGGGGATGAAGTGTTGAATTGAAGGCATTATTGTGCAGTCAGCATCTGAAAAACCGCTGGGGCTCTTGAACGCCAGCTACTAGCAACATCATCAACCAGCCCCACTGACGTCCAATTTGATCGTTATGCGCGAAGAGGAAGAATGATGTGGAACCAGAACAGGAACCTCGGCTGCTGATGACCACGGGCAGCTACGCACTGCGAAAATCACGCTGAGTTGGTCGGGTGACCAAAAACTAGCCTTTTCATTCCGCCCACCTGTCCTCCATCGGGGCGCATTCATTCGCGCTCCATCGGATATGCTCAATCAGAAACCTTACAAAGCTTCGAAGGCCTCGAGGAACTACGTCCAACTCAACTGGATCACATTGATGCATACAATCTGTTTTACTTTGCTGGTGACGCCGCTCAAGGACGTTTCTTGGGAGTACTCAGCGATTTCATAACAGTTACTAAGTGAAATAAGAAGAATGGGAGACAGGAGGCGAGGATAGCAGCAAAATGAATGGAATACGGGCAGCGCGGGGGTTACTACGAGTGAGGAATATGCAGGTTGATCGCTGCCGAACATTATATTAGTTTAGTTGTGTCAAAAACGCAAAGCTGTTATTAGAACCTACCTTGTTGCCAAGCCAAAGCGTCAGACGTAGACGGCGTATTAAAGTACAGAATCGCTTTGTTATCGACAATTCGTAGGACTACACGTACCATCATTCAATTGCTTCCCGAAACAATAAAAGAAATAACTCACTGTTTCCAAAAAGCAGACTAGCAGGCTGCACCATCTTCTGTATCCGCAACACCGCCCATAACGGCAGCTGCGAGCCCGCCTTAGTGACTGCCAAATCTTTGCACAACACTAACAAGTCGTTGCACAACAACGCCACTAGATCCTTTGGATCCGAGTTGGATGATAGACAAGGCAGTTCCACTTGGCCCGCCAAACCATCTGGACACTCCACGCTAACGTTCGCTTGTTTTACTAGTCGTACGAGCTGTAATTTTCCTTGTAGAATAAACCGCCTGTCGCCCACACCCGCTAAGTGGTCAATCAAAACACAGATGAAGATTAAAAGTACATACCGATGTGGCTGCACAAGTGGGCTGAGAAATTTGCCCTGGATTTGACTCTGCCATTGGATGAGCTGACTTCTTGACTCAGAGTCGCGCCTCCCTTGATTCATACGCAATGTGAGCGCCCTGACCTCTTCCAGCGCAAGGTCGAGTGGGTCTTCGGCCCCGTCAGGTCGAGGTGGCATACACATCACCAATTTATCCAACTGCAGACGGTATATTCAGTCAGCCAGTGTACCAAATTATAAAGGTATGGACGGGTTCACCAGCATCATGTACCCAGGAATACGCTGAATAGGCAATAACAAGTAGCCCTCTAGGTTCAGTTGCGAATGCCGCGGGTGAAGCCAACACTGTTTTAAAAATGCCCTGATTCGCTTCCGCTGCCCTGTATTCAGAGTAGCCGCATGCTATGGTTTGTCAGAGTGCATATTGGCCACGTCTATCGCAACCGTAGCGACACCCAAACTCACAGCAGTCGGGGCAGGCGTAGCGCTCCCAGATGCGTTAGACATCGAGGGTAGTCCACTCCAATACTGTAGTCGTTGAATCGCGTTGTCAAGGTTGCTGGGAAAACACCGCATATTAGCACTAGGACTAGGTAGTAATGAAAAGAAATGACACATGCTTGATATACGTGAGATACATCTTCATGAAAGCTGCATGAGGGACAAAAACCTTTGCAATCTCATGCGCTGCCATTGTCGAAAGTTGTCCGTCTGTATCGGCGCCAAAATCAAGGCCTCGTGCAGCCGAAATTAGACTCGGCAAAAACGATTGCTTATGGAACTGGAGGAGGGAATCGACACCCAGAAACACGATCTTGCGCTCTTGAGGCGGGACAGTCGTTTCCCTTCCGATATTCAGACCTGGGGCGGGTTCCGAAGCAGGTGTAACGTATATATCAACAAGTTCCTGTAGCCCTGTAACGTATAGTTTTTCTGTACTACAGCTCGCATTTCATCAGCGATGCCATCTCGTATCTTTCGAGATGGGACTCACTCGATTATCTCCTTGATAATTTCCGCCCGCTTCTCCTTATCATCCTTGTGCACCCTGCATTCCGCAAACACATCTCCATACGAATAATTGCTACCCGCCAGAAGCACGCTAGCCCGCCCACTCCTGAGACTAGCCGTCGAGGCTGAATTCGACGCAAACCAACCGTCTGGCATCGACCCGTCATTGGTTGCACCACCAAGGTCGGCAAGGTCGCGGAGGTAACTCATTACGCCCTGGAGCGCAGTGTAAGATCGAGTTGCCTCTTCGTCTACGTAGGAATCAGCTTCTTCAGCTGCGCGACAATGGTCTTCTTTAGCTGCAGCGTTCTGAACTTCTTTCGACCCCGCTGCGCCGTCGTTCTCTGCCCCCTCTCCCCCTTGGTCCTCCCGACCGTTTGTGGGCTGTAACATCTCCTTCCGCTCCTCTTCCCGAGCAGGGATACTCGGCGTACTCTCGGGATTTGCAGGCAACAGCGCGCCTCCCGACACCTCAGTATTTGAATGACTCCCCATTCGGCCACTTCTTGATTTCGTCAAAAGACCCCACAAGCGTTGTCGCCTTCCTGGGGGCGGACCGAGGTGCGTGCGTGCGTGTGTGTTTTCAGCGCTTGGTTGGCTAACCGGGTCCATAGCGGATGCTCGCGTAACAGGGACCAAGTTGGAACTATGCGTATGTTTCAGAGTGAGCAAAGGCGCAACAAGTTCTTCCCACGGCCCGGAGAACGCATTGCCTTCGAGTTTGAGGACTTCAAGGCTAGGCATGTAACACATCCAGACAGGGAGCATGACAAATCTGTTGAAGCGCACAGAGAGGGAGTGCAGTGCGCTTAGGTGGACGAGTTGGGTAGGGAGAGAGGAGAGCTCGCAGTCATCTGCGATGAGGACCTGGAGGGATGTGAGAGCACCAAGCAAAGAAGGAAGGGAGCGCAGGGGGTTCGACGAGACGTTCAGCTCTTCGAGGTGGATGCAGGCCGAGAGGGCGGGAGGGAGGTCATGAAGGAGGTTGACGGAAATATCCAGGCGAAGCAATGTGGTGCTAATCTGAGGAAGTGCAACGCAGAGGAAGCCAGGCAAAAGAGACGGAGTGGGGTCGTGTGCAAGTAGAAGGTGTGCGGTTCCTGTCGAAAGCATAAACAATTGAAACCAAAAAGGCGTGACGACCTACCAAATGGGACTCCTAGATCAAACACAGTGCGGCTATTCGCATCAACAATCCAACCACGCTCGTTATCTTCGATAATCATGTTGTGATCGACGGTGGGTGTAACAAGGCGGCTCCAGCGCCGGGCGAGGCGATATCCAAGGTACACAGCCGACCAAAATCATACTTGTTCGATTAATGGACTGCCTCCGGGGATTGTGTCTAAAACAAGCGAGCCACTGGGCGGTAGATGAGAACATGAGCACAGCCATGAAGCTTGTTTTGTGACATTCGCTAATTCAACCACATCCTCTGTAGTGACCCTGACAAGTTTCTTTCCCACAGTTGGTCGGCAACGTGAACAGGTTGCAGCCGGACGGTGTATCAGTCACCTGGTTTAATGCCATATAATGTCGTGATGGGGAAGAATAATGTATTCCAGTTTCGACGTATTCTTAAATTCCCGGCCGCGCGGCACGGGGCGTTCGCGAAGCACAAGCGCGCTCCTAGTGACTGGCGGGGATGCATGACGTAATCCGGGGGCGCCTAATGGGGTCGCTCTTCGCTTCACCACCCGCGAAGGGCAACTTCGCCGCACCCAGAACACCGAGAAGACAGAATGGGTGAAAAAGATTCGGGCCGTCGATTGGGCTTTAAAGCTGGGCTCGTGGGCGCCGCGGTGCTGAGCGTCGTGTATTTGGAGGCTAGGATGAAGTTCACGAGTGTTCTCGCTGGTGCTCTAGTTGGCTTGCCGGCGTTGGCGGAGGTTTTGCCGAGGCAGTCGAATACCGATTTATCGCAAAAGTGGGTCCGGTTTCCTCGAGTCGTGCTTGTTAATGAGACTAATGAGCCTGGTAGGTACATTCCCTCGCCTGGGTCTCCAGGGTTTTACGCGAACCATAGCACGGCAGCTGTGACGTTTGACCAGCACTCACTCCTGCTCGATGGCAAGCGCATCATGGTCTTCAGGTGCGACCCCTCGTCATGTGTGAAGGAATGTCCTAATACTTGTTTGATAGTGGAGAGTTTCATCCATGGCGGTTGCCGTCGATTCCGCTCTGGAGAGATGTCCTGGAAAAAATGAAGGTTGGTCACACGCTTTCGTTGCGAGATTAATACTGATATGTTGGCCAAAGGCGGGCGGGTTCAACGCCGTGTCAATTTATCTCCACTGGGGTATCACCGAGGGAAAACAAGGCGTCTTGAACTTTGAGGGACACCGCAGCGTAACCAAGTTCCTTGACGTCGCCAAGTCCGTCGGCATACTCGTCATCGTTCGCCCTGGGCCGTAAGTCTTCCCCGTTTCACTCTCATTTACCTCTTCTCACATGTTTTGGACGTAGGTATATCAACGCCGAGACCTCCGGTGGTGGATTCCCAGGATGGCTCGCCACCTTTGCCGACGCCGCTCGGTCCAACGGCACAGAGTTCACCAAGGCATGGAAGCCTTACATCGAAGCGGTGTCCAAGTTTGTGGCGCCTTATCAGTATCCGGATGGACCGGTGGTGCTTGTGCAGAGCGAGAATGAGTTTAGCATGAGTGATCCGGCGGTGAGTGTTTTTCCTAGTGGAAATGTAGGAAACTGATGGAATGAGTTTGGTAGAACAACTACACGTATGGCCACACGGACCATATGAAGTGGATTGAAGAGACCATGAGGGCGAATGGAATTACGAAGGTGCCGCTGTATGTCTCCCTGATTTTCCGGCTTCCCATTCGCTCTTTTCATCCCGCATTTCCCTGCCAATCACTCCATCTCCCCTCTTCGATCTGTGCATGAGCTCCTTTCCGCCATTGATGCTAACTAGTCACGTACAGTACGCACAACGACTGGCGGTCTGCGGGACAATACGCATCTGGCCCAGCCAAGGTTGACCTCTACGCATGGGATGGATACCCGCTCGGGTTTGATTGTAGCCACCCAGACGTGTAAGTTTGTTTCTCTCCTTCCCTCGCTGTGTTTAATTAGCTTACGTCGGAACGCGTGGGAATCTTGTGTCGGTGCGGGGGTTGCTTTGGGGAATTGATCCGTGCGGGGGTGGCGGTACAGATGGAAAGAAGTTGACTCGGCGCTGGACTCGAACCATCAAAAGTGGAATCCGGCGGAGCCGTTGTATCTGGCTGAGTATCAGGGTGGAGCGTTTGACCCTTGGTGAGTCTCGCGTTTTGTTTGAATGGGGGTGGGTGTTGATTCGAGTCGCGGGATAGGAATGGACCCGGGTATGGGAGCTGTTACAAGTTGATCAACGAGCAGGTAGGCCATGTCACAGTCCTCGGGAGAAGCTGTATTGACTTGGATGTTTGGGGTAGTTCGCAAATGTGTTCTACAAGAACAACTATGCTGCTGGAACGTACCTCCAGTCTCTTTACATGACGTGCGTATTTCCCTTGTTTCTTGTGAATGAGGGACTGACCTTCGGGGTAACGTTGGGGTGATTCAGTTACGGAGGAACCAACTGGGGAAATCTGGCTACGCCTACCGTGTATACCTCGTACGTCCTCTTCGCTCTTAAACCACAAAGCAGCCAAACTAATACATTTGGTACAGGTACGATTATGGCTCCGTGAGTTTACTGAAATTTCAGACGAGCTTAGGAGCTGACCAATCAACAAACAAACACAGGCGATCTCAGAAGACAGGTCACTCACACCCAAATACGCCGAGCTCAAACTGCAAGGTCTCTTCCTCCACGCTTCGCCCCATTACCACCTTGCCGGGCGCATCGGAACCGGGACATCGTACACCAACAGCACTCAAATCTTCACCACCTATCTTTCTACGACCAAAGGCGAGAGTTTCTATGTCGTGAGGCAGACGACAAACGCGAATACCGCCAAGGTGGCGTTTGCATTAAACGTGAGTACCACTGCGGGGGTTATTAGTGTTGCGGGGAGTTTGGAGGGGCGGGAGAGCAAGATCTTGGTTGGAGAATACGCGTTTGGTAACAGTGTGTTGAGGTGGACCAGTGCCGAGGTGAGCCCTGAATGCCCTTTTGCATTAAACTGGTATTGATTTATTTGTGATGTAGGTCGCAACGTGGGCGACGATCGACGGGACGGACCACATCGTCCTATATGCCCAGAACCAGACCATCCAAGCTGCCTTCCCTACCACAGCAACCTCTGCATCCGTCTCAGGCTCGTCTGGCATCACAGCTACAATCGCCAACGGAACAGCCCTCGTTTCAGGCGTACCCCCTGCCGGACTCGCCAAAGTCTCGTTTGGAAAGACGACAGTCTGGGTGGCCGACAAGGCGTGGCTTGGACCCAGGATATGGGCCCCGCGCGTGAGCGGAACTGCAGGAAACGGCATATACGACCTTTCGCCGAGGACCGGGAGCGTGTTTGTGTTCGGGCCGTACCTGGTGCGGAATGCGACGATCAAGGGATCTACGGTAGCCATTGCGGGCGACCTCCTATCGGGCAAAGCGACAGATCTAGAGGTGCTAGCTCCTGCCAGCGTGAAGAGCGTGAGCTGGAACGGGAAGGCTGTGAAGGTGCAAAAGACAGCATGGGGGACGCTCAAGGGCTCGGTTACTGTGGGCGATCTGACTCCCAAGCTGCCGAGCCTGAAGACGCTGGAGTGGAGATGCACGGACTCGCTGCCAGAGATCAAGCCTGGGTTTGATGATTCCAAGTGGGTTGTGGCCGACAAAACGACGACGGCGAGACCAGCACGATATCAGCCGCTTGGTGGGAAACAGGTGTTGTATGCGGACGAGTATGGGTACCATCAAGGTGAGTCTGTGTTTGGGATATATCTATTGGGAGCTGACAAGCGCTGTTCTAGGGAACTTGCTGTATCGCGGCAAGTTTGAGGGGAACGCGACCGGCGTGAGGCTCGCTGTACAGGGGTTAGTATTTCTATTTCTTCTCAATATATAATACTCATTGGGTGGCGTAGAGGATACAACTTTGGCTTCAGCGCATTCTTGAACGGTGTCTTCCTGGGTTCCGGGCAAGGCCGCTCAGGAAGTGATTCAGCAGGCGGGATTGATCTCGTGAATGCGACTTATACGTTCCCGGCGGGAGTGGTGGCCTCCACGAACGTTGTAACCGTTGTAGTCGACAACATGGGTGAGCCTCGTGTGTTCGTTTTGCTGAATTTGGCGCTGATGAATTGTGTAGGCCTGGATGAGGACTGGAATTCGATGGACGAGTTCAAGGTGGGTATTTAGCTTATTTTGTGAGGTTCTCTACTGACCTTGAGTATTTAGGCCCCCCGTGGTGTTCGAGGCTACGAGCTTATCGGCGGCGGCGACTTTTCCTCTTGGAAACTCACAGGCAACGTTCAGGGCGAGGAGAACACGGATATCATTCGTGGACCACTCAACACCGGTGGACTCTACGTCGAGCGCATTGGCGCGATCTACCCGAACTACTCCATCCCCTCGTCGTGGAACTCGTCCAAGACCGACTCGAGCTGCACGCCTTACGCCGGGCTGAGCACCGCAGGCATCAAGGCGTACAAGACCAAGTTCAAGCTGAATATCGATCAGGCGACAGATGTGCCAGTTGCGTTCAAGTTTGAGCGGACTGTGACGAGTAACTATCGGGTAATGCTCTATGTGAATGGGTGGCAGTTCGGACGGTGAGTTTCCTATCCGTTCTTGGATAGTTTGCAGGGAGCTCATTAGGATATGATGACAAGGTTTACGTCAAACTTTGGCCCGCAGACTCTGTATCCCGTGAGTATATGCTGATGTTTGGTTCGATGTTCGTACTGACTTTGGTTGAATCAGATTCCGGAGGGCATTTTGAACCATCGTGGGGACAACGACGTCCTCCTGACACTCTGGTCTCTCGGTAAGTATGCTTTATTTTCTGTTAATCTATGTACCTAAACCTCGTTTCAGACGCCGCTGGCGCTAAGGTGGCAAGTCTAGAGCTAGCGCCCACGATCGTCCTAGCTTCGAGCAAGGAAGTTGTGAAGCAGTTAGCTGCATGAGCGCTTGGAATGTAAATAGTACATAAGAAATTTCGAAGTGGTGTATATTATCTTATCCGCCTATTTAGGGCCAAATGTGAGTTTTAGTGCGTGCGAACTATAACAGTACTAGGTGACCTCGTGTAAATGTTGGCGGCGAAGTATTGGTTGGTCCTGAGCCTGGTCGCGCTTTGAACCGAAGCATGATCAACAAGTCGGGCCCCATGGCGAAGGAATTTTCTGAGGACAGGCAAGAAGACTAAAACAAAATCCTGTCTTGAACTTGCTGGTGGTGCCAAGACGATGTGAGGAAACAAAGTATCTCATTGGGCCTGGCGTTGCAGTACGCTCAGCCCTCAGCCTGCTATCAGTTTATTGCTTCTCCCTCGTCTGTGGATATATGTGCGCTGTCATAAGTTCATCTTGTTGCCTCCCACCTATAAACCGTGTTACTATGCAAGGCACATCTCAAACGAACTTGGGCAACTTTTCTTTTCAGATTAAAACAGATCAGACATGAGTTGATGCGTCTGATCTTCGAGGAGTGTGTTCACCGGTATATGAACATTAAGCTTTGGATGTTCCAGGTATCAAATTATTGTGAAGTTTGTTTGATTACAAGAGTTCGGGAGTGTGGTCAGGAAGCCCGCATTCGGGCCTTCTGAATCCTGACATTGTCTGATTAACGCGAGAGGCTCTGACCAAGATTGCACACAAAGGAAGTTACAAAAACACAAACAGAACACAGGAATGAGACATGCACTGTCGTCAGTTACCAAGGCCAACACATTAAATAATATGTAATGATCTAGACTGAGGCTGAGTGCCCTCGTGTTGCTCGAGAGCAACCCCCCTGATATCTGACGCCGTGGAGATGAGAATGGCAGAACTGATTCCTTTTTACTCGCTCCAAAAAAGGAAAAATAATCAACAACAACACCGCCAGCAATGATAGGTTATATAAACTGCACAGCCATGGTTTATTGTATTTTGTGTAATTAGGGTTTAAATAATCAGGTATCGAAGCAGTGTTAGCAGACGCGCTACTACGCCTACGTCAAGCATTCCTATGCTAGTAGATATAGTACTGCGCGGCCTCGGCATACAGTGACGTTGGGAGGTCATCCCTACTAACCCGGTGGTCTTATATCAAGTCCAAAATCGAAATCACCCTCATGACAGCTGAACATCAGTTTACATCTGATGGGTTCCCGTTCCCTCCCTGTCGTTGTGGTAGTGGCCCCTAGGTTCGTGTTTGCTATCTATTCCTACAGTACATTACTTACAAACTTTACAACCAGCGGGCCCTTTAATCCTCTTCCACGCCTCGCGCCCACCCAACCACGCGTCAATTGGAGGCAATGTCTTGCAGAGTTGTTCAAAATGGCGAGCGCTCTGCTGTGAGGAGAATGAAACATATGGGTACTTGCCTGTTGCTCGAGTTGTGCGTATATGCCTCTTCGATCTTGTACGGCTTCCTAACTTTCCTCTCAGATTTTTGCCTTGGATCCTTTACTCTTGCTCTAAATAATATGGAAAATCTTGTACGGTACTTGTGACCCCTTTGGGTGATGTTCGTTTTTTTATTGGACGCTACTGGACAATTTATGTTATGTTATAGCGCTGCGTGTTTTCATTGGCCCAGGTGTTCCTTGCTGTAATTCTGTCCGATTCTCAACGGGGTACATGATATGAAAAGGATACCCTCAAGAGTATTGTTCAACCATCAGCAACCTAGTTTGTTGGCCAAACGTGGTGAATTCAGATGTGACCTTCATAGGATCTGATGGATGATTCAAGTCAAAGTTATGGAAGGAAAAGCATGTGATTTCAGTAATATACTAGAGTGTATGCGTTGGGTGCTCCACATGAGGGAGAGATCTCTGAATGAAAAATCTATCGGTAAAGTAGTTCTGACAACCCCCTAGCACATTTCGACTGCTCTTTGCGGGTTGTTTAGGAATATCATACCTTGTCTGAGGGCCCGGAGTAGCATAAAGCTTGTAATTTACTTTCAGCTATAATAGTTTGTGCCCCGATTGCAACGTAATGTACAGTAAATGACCGACCAAGGTCATAATTATGGTTAGTCTAAAATGTAGGACACGGCTGCGCGTTGCGATTCCTCCTAGCCGGACCCTGAATAAATCCCCCCTTCGCGGCGAAGCACTCTGGAGCGCCCCAGAGGATCCCGTTGCTCCGGATCGTGTAAGAGCTCAAGGGTAGCGTGATATCACGCTCCGGAGCGCTCACGAGTGCTCCGTGTTTACTGGAGCAGCTGGAGCAATCCACCCGATCCGGAGCCAAGGGAGATTTTGCTGACGGCCCGAGATAGTCGCGCCAACCCACCTGTGTTCAGAGTTTGGATGAATGAGATTCCTTTTCTGTCATCAGCTGTTGGACCCGCATGCATTATTTCAGTCTGATTTGTTATACAAGTTCATTGGATATTACAGCTTTACATTAATGACGGATGCAACAAGAAAACAAATGGGAATGCCTCAAGTGGAGAAACTCAAGCAGACCTGTAGTCGGCATGTTGGTGCTTAAGCTCCACAAAAGTACGCATACTGCTAACGATAGCGTCGTGGGGTTTAGCTTCAAGCCGCTTGAGTGAGTAACTAAAATCAATTGCTAATTTAGAGTGACTAACCCATGCCGCCCATCAGCTTTTGAGCAACTCCCCCGGACTGAGGGGCAGACGGATGAGGCCGACTAGGGGCCATCATACGCGCTTTAAGGAAATCTACGGCGAGATTCGACTTCTCGGCGTCTGTGAGTTTGGCTGAGAGCTGCTTGTAGTGCACGTTCTCCTCCTCCTACACTCATCTCATGGTTAGGAATGTATAATAAGAAATACTCGAGAACGTACCGCAGCATGCTGGAATAGAAGATTGCATGCCGTGTCGACGGCTTTTGCGTATTCATCAACACCAAGGGACTTGATGCTGCTCGAATCCACATGAGAGAACGCCTGCTTGAGTGTTTGATGTGCTGCGCGGTCATTCTCAGCCGCGTCATTTAGGCCGTGTTGGTCAAGAACTTTGTAAATGGAAAGTTCCTGCGCCCGTGCGTAGGTTTGAATGCTTCAGTACAGAGGGGGTGATACCTACCTCGCCATCCGAGTGGACCGCTGCCTCACGAACAATGGTGTTTGCAATGTTAGTCATGAGTGTTTCGTCTTTGCTTTTGTGCGCGTTAAGGAAGCGTTGGTGAAGGTCGCGAATGTTATTATGATCGACCTAAAGCAGGATTGGACATATGTTATGAAAGCGCAGCGAGAGAGCCCACATACCATTACTTCATCGTAGTAGTTGAGGGCTGCCATTCTGAGAGATGTGCTAGAGATGAAGCGATGTTGGACGGGCGGCGTGGCAGCGAGCACAGCAGTGCGAAGCAGAGCGGCTCGAAGCGTGGCGAAGGAAGAATGACCGATTCTTGCGAGCATTGCGTTGATTTGAGGGTGGTGAGTCGTGAGCTGCAAGTCTACACCCCATCGTCGCTTTATGCCCCAAATTCAGGAAGTATGATGATGCATTCGTCACTGGGTCCCGCGTAAAATCGATCGAACAGGTGCGCAACTCAGCCGGGAGCCAATGGGGAGCTCAGGATTGGCATCGGAACGACGATTCATAAGACACTGCAAGCTCGGGCCGTCACGAACAGGTTTGTATGGATCATGTGACGTCAGTGTCCAGTCATATTGTGTGGTAGTGACACTCTAACGCCCGTAGTACTTCCGTTTACAATAAGGCGCCCTCCTATAGTAAGATGAACACGTTGCATTGCGCTACAGCCTAGACCGCGTTGGAAAGCTTGGGGGCCTACGTAGTTCTCGTAACGCTCAGCAACAAGTACTACATTCAGAAAGCCGTTTAGGCCACCGATTTGAATTCAAACCGTTCTCAGTAGGCATTATCCGATGGTCTGGGTGGAGTGATAACCGACGGAGGTGGTCACCCATAGTGGACAAATACGTTGTACACGGGATGGCCATCTGGAAATGAATGGGTCAATACAACGCCTAGGCGTTCTACGCGCATATACCCTGCTAGTTTATCTCTAATCATTCTCAGGTCCATTTTCGCTTCGTGCAAGAGTCTAACGGAATTTCTCTGGAAGAAACCAGATGTATGCGGAGCAAACGGCTGAAAACACATGCATTCCAGCGGCCTTTCGTTTTTCAATACCTCGTCCAATGTAAGACGGCTTCATGAAGAATGACATTCAGAATGGCGATATGAAATCTGTATATCTATCATTATCAGCCGCTAAGAAGGGATTACGCAGGTCATGTAGTTGGCCTTGTGTAACTGGGCAATCAGCCACTCGAAGCCAGACGCGCAAACCAATTACAATCACGTCACTATGGATGGAGACATTCGTACTCGAGAGTGTCATAAACGAGTCTCGGGGTTGCAGTTGTTGCCCTGCAACATCATATACCCAGCCGGCTCCAAAAGTGTAGGTTCAATTCAACGTTGATTCAAAGTACCGTTACACGAAATGTTACAGACAGCAGATATACATCAATACACATTTGCCCACAGCGAGAGATCAGGCGGAGGTGAGGCTTGCGTGTTGGTGCTTGAGGTCCACAAACGTGCGCGAAGCGCTCACAGCAGCATCCACAGGTTTGGCTGCAATGGAATCGAATCAGTTTGCGGAGTTTATGATACTAAGTATTAATCAACTAACCCATCGTGCCCATTAGTTTCTGACCGATTCCTCCATCCTGGGGTGCGGACGGGTGTGGGCGGCTCGGAGCCATCTCACGCGCCTTGAGGAAGTCCTTTGCGAGGTCGGCTTTCTCTTCAGCGGTAAGCTTGGCGGAAAGCTGTTTGTATTGCTCATTCTCCTCGTCCTATGTACACCCCGTGATCAGTATGTGGAGAGTGAGAAAAAACTAGGGGCGCACCTCTGCGTGTTGGATGAAAAGCTGGCAGGCCTTCTCGACGGCGTTGGCATACTCATCGATGCCGAGGGACTTGATGCTGCCCGAGTCGATGACGCTCATGGCTTGCTTGACTTGCTGGTGCTCCTCACGGTCTTTCTCGGCAGCAGCGTGAAGGCCGTGCTTGTCGAGAACTTTGTAGATCGAAAGTTCCTGTAATTGCAATTTAGTTGAGTAGATGGCTGAAAGGGGCGGGGCTTACCTCGCCATCAGAATGAAGAGCGGCCTCGTGGACAATGGTGTTTGCAATGTTATTCATGAGTGTCTCATCCTTGTTCTTGTATGCGGCAACAAAACGCTTGTGGAGGTCACGGACATTGTTGTGATCGACCTAAGGTGGGTTGATAAGTCCATGGAGACGAGCATCAAGCGGGGACAGGGTGACCTACCATGATCTCCTTGTAGTAATCGAGGGATGCCATGTCAGAAGTCTGGTAGTGTTGAAAGAAGAGTGTGGATAGAGGGGTGGTTTGAGAGTAGTGAAGGACGGTGAATCGATTCTCGCGAGCATTTATAGACGCCTAGGACGGGTCGATCGATGCGTAGCTGCAAGAGCCTCGTGGTCGGTTTGCATCTTGGACGCCCAGAGGCATGACGGTACGGTCGTCATTGGACTGCTGAGAAGTGTCCGATGCGCATAGCGTCGTTCGAGCAGCCAATAAGAGTCGAGGGATTGGGATCGAGGCGCGGATGCATGACGACGTGCTGCGTCTCGGCCCAAGTCTGATCTCGATGTCCAGGCCAATCGGCAGGTGGGGATTGCGCGGTCGCCAGAACTGGGCGCGCGTGGTCCGTTGCAGTTCCGTGCAAGTCAGGTGATGTCAGTCAGCACGTGACTGAACACGCGCTGGCTTAGCTCATGTCTTGGTCTGGCTCTTGACCATGCGCTTCTCGGTTTCGCGCTCGCCGTCGCCTGTCCAGCGGTACGTACGGCCAACTGCATTTGTACGTTAATTGGAGCTGATGCGGCTTCTGTGTAGCTCTATTCGGAGGCCAACGAACAGTTACAGTGTCCACCAAGCTTCAGATTCAGAGGATGATGTGGAAGAGGAGGAAAGCGTGAGCGAGGAGGATACACCTGTGTTGGCCTTTTCGCGTGCCGGGCGGAGCACGTCCGTGTGAGTGGCTCATACTTGATCTCGTTGAGCATAGCGCTTACAGTAGGAGATGAACTAGGACCTTGTCTCGCGCGTTGACCCGCTCAAACCCCGAACGAACTGTTGATGCCTTTCTTACCGCCGTACGGCTACGCGCGCTCCCTGATCCTGTAGAGGAGTACCAAAAAGCCGAACGAGCGGCTGTCAAGGTCTGTCCAGAATTGTTGTCACCCATACCCCTGTTTACATTTCGAATTGTGTTTGTAGCAACATTCGGTAACCCCGCACCTCGTGGCTCAGACCCAGTTGCTAGAGCACGCCCATGCCACACAACAAGCACAGAGGAATGCGGAAGAGATGGCGAGTGTGGTTAGGTCACTGGCGCAGTTGGATATGCAGCGTGCGGGGAGGGAGGAACTGGAGGCCAGGAAGGTCAAGGAGGGAGTAAGGGGAATGTGGGAGGGAATCGAGGGTGCGATTCGGCGGGACGAAGAGCTCAGGAAGCGGGCAGAGGAGGAGAGGAGGCGCAAGGAAGAGGAACAGAGGAGGAAGGAAGACGAAGCGAGGAGGGTAGAGGATGAGAAACGTCGGAAAGAGGAAGAGGAGAAGAGGCGGAAAGAGGCGGAGGAGGAACGGGCCAAGAAGGCGGCGAAAGAGGCGCAGGAGAAGGCAGCAGCTGCGAAGAAGGAAGAGGAAAGGGTAAAAGCAGAGAAGGATAGGATGGAGAGCGAGGCCAGGGCCAAGGCGGAGAACGAGGCCAAGGTCGCACGGACGGTGGGGTCAGGGCAGCAAGAGTGGGAGAATGCGTGGACGGAGCGAGCGGTAAGTGTCTGTTTCGCGTTGGTTACATTCACCTCTAACGCCCAGTCAGTCACTGAAAAGCGTGGCGCGCGCTCTAGAAGCTAACGGTGACATGCGTTCGGTGGCTGGCAAGCTCCGACGAAAACTGCGCACGCGAGTCGGACAGGTCACAAACTCGCGTCAGGAGCTAGAGAAGCTGGTGCGTGCCACATCTCCATCCCCATTCCAAGCTAACTTTCCGCAGGCAGACGCAATACACGAGATCTTGTCCCCGACCCCTCCACATCCCACCCCAATTTACACCGCGTTACTTTCGGCGTTTTGCAAGTACTTGCTGCTCCAGTCCGAGACAGAAGTCACGGCCAAACTTCCGACTGCCTATCCGTTGGGGCGGTTAGTCTGGATGGTCATTTCGCGCGGACATGAGCGACTGCCACACGTGCTGTTCGCACGGCTGGTAGGGAGAACGGGGGGTTGGGCCTGTGGGTGGGTTTTGGCTCGCAAAGTGAGTTAGCGAATCATCTGAACCGGCTTGTATATTGACTGGAGCGTAGCCTGGTGTGTCTGATACAGAGTGGCGCAAGATGATTGGGCGAGAGCTAGAAGGAAAGAACGACCCGGACGACAAGCCGCCGACGCTAGAGACTACTGCACAGTACACGGACAGGCTAGTCGGTCAACTAGCACTCTACGCTGCGATCCTTCAGTCCCCTTTGCCGTCGAAGCTACCGTTCCCCGCTGCATCCAGCCCACTAGCCTCGGTCCCTGCACCGTTCCGACTACCAAGACTCTGGACGCTCCTCGCGCGGATACTCAACTCGCCCGAGCTGCTGGGTCAACCACCTGCGCCGCAGGTCCTGAGCGTGTTGCTGGAGGTTGCTGGGGACCGGTTGAATACGGTGTATGGGGCGCAATTCCGCAAGTTGATGGGCGCGGTTGGGGCAACTGTTCAGGCAGGTGTCGGAGGAGAGAACGAGACGCCCGCTCGGGTCCGCCTAGGGCTTTTGGTCGAACGGTGGGAGCGAGAAGGCTCGTTTGGACTGGAGGGGCGCGAATTGGTTGCTTAGGATAGATTGATTGTACCATAGTTGTAATCTGATAAGTTAGAGGCACAGCCACGATTTGATCCGAAATTGAGTCCGAAGCCGGTTCGTTTGTGGTGTATACTTACCCCGACACCGACGCCCCGGCCCTCCGTCAAGACGCAAGGTGAGTTTCTTGGGTATACAAGCGAGAGGGGACGAATGAACGCAGAGGGCAGAGTGGAAAATACTGGTTGGAGTGGGACAGGTTGGACGGATGGATGGAAATTGGGTGGATGGATGAACAGGTGCTGACGATCGATTTTTGCATTGGGATATTACTAGATGGTGAGTGCTGCAGTATCTGTGATACTCGACGCACCAGAGCTAACGGGGAGGACAGAAAGTTGAAATCGACTCTTTCTCGGGCTACAAAATCTACCCGTCCAAGGGGAAGCTGTATGTGCGCGGCGACTCCAAGGTGAGCCGCCTCGACTTGGCGATGAAGACTTTTAGCTCATGCAGGCGTTCCAGGTCTTCCGCTTCTCGACTTCCAAGTCGTCGTCGCTGTTCCTGCAGCGCAAGAACCCGCGCAAGATTGCATGGACCGTCGTTTACAGGCGCATGCACAAGAAGGTGGGTACATATCCGCTCAAGAAGACACGGGTAGCTAAATATCACACACGGCAGGGAATTGCTGAGGAGACCGTGAAGAAACGCTCGCGCAAGACCGTGAAGCACCAGCGCGGAATTGTTGGTGCCGACCTAACGGCCATCGCTGCGCGCAGGAACCAGACTGCGGCCGAGAGGGAGACTGCGCGGGCCGCCGCAATTGCCAAGGCAAAGGCGGAGAAGAAGAAGAAGGAGGATGCAAAGACCAAGGCCAAGGTACGTGCAATGGGTGGACGGGGTGGCGCAAGTGCTAATGCCTGGTGGTTGCGCAGCCGGCCGCGCGGGCACCGACAGGCGCGCCCAAGGTATCGAAGCAGCAGATGAAGGGTGGAAAGGGCGGGCGATGAGGCGTTGTGTGCTGTGCTTTCTATGTATTCACCTACCTGTATGCAATGCGTCTATGTCCCATATCATGATTGTGATTTGTGTGTGATTGGCGCCTGCGCACGTGACTAGAGTCCGAAGGCCGAAGAGCTCCTTGGACTCGACAACGACTCTTGAAATTTACGATGCTAAGCTCGAGGAGGCTGACGGCAAAGGCGGCTAGATGTGCGGTCGCCACGCGTACAGCAGCCATGGCCCGCACGAGTATGGTGTGTGTGCGGGGGCTGCACCAGAACCAGAATACGAGCGTCGCGGATCGGGTGAGTCAATGCGGCGTCAAGTACGCACCATGCTGAGCCAGACCAGGACACAATCACAAGGCTGTTGTACTCGATCGGGACCAAGAGAGAGGTCGAGCGCTACCTGCGCATCTTCAGTGCCTCGTCCCATCCGTCTGAGCCCGCCAAGTTTGCTGTTATCAAGGTCGGCGGAGCCGTGCTCGAGCAGATCGACGAGCTCGCGCTTAGCTTGAGCTTCCTCTCCCGCGTCGGCCTGTATCCTGTTGTCTTGCACGGTGCTGGGCCCCAGCTCAACGAGATCATCGAGTCGGAGGGTATCGTTCCAGATTACATTGATGGGATCCGTATCACAGGTCAGTTTCATCTCGTTCGTTCTGGGCCGAGCTTATCGTGCTGCAGATGCAAAGACTCTCGGTATCGCCCGCCGTGTGTTTCTCGAAGAGAACATGAGGCTGGTCAACGCTCTCGAAAAGCTCGGCACGCGAGCACGACCGATCACGACCGGCGTCTTTACCGCCGATTACCTCGACAAGCCAAAGTACGGACTTGTGGGCAAGATCACCCGTGTCGACAAGCGTCCGGTCGAGGCTGCCATCCGTGCTGGCGCGTTGCCGATTCTTACGTCCCTTGCTGAGAGCCCCGAGGGTCAGATCCTGAACGTCAATGCCGACATTGCCGCCGGCGAGCTGGCCAAGGAGCTCGAGCCTATGAAGATCGTGTACCTCAATGAGAAGGGTGGGTTGTTCCACGGTGTTACTGGCGAGAAGCTCGACGTCATCAACCTTGACGAGGTTAGCTTTCTACCATTGCTCAGCGTACTTGGCTGACTCCCGCCTAGGAGTACGCCGACTTGATGAAGCAGTCCTGGGTCAAGTATGGCACCAAGCTCAAGCTGCGCGAGATCAAAGAGTTGCTGGACCATCTCCCCCGCTCGTCTAGCGTCGCCATCATTTCTGCCGACTCGCTCCAAAAGGAACTCTTTACCGACTCGGGCGCGGGCACACTCATTCGCCGTGGCTACAAGCTCTTTAAAGCGTCTTCCATTGAGCAGGTCGGCGCCGACCGCCTTCGTCAGGTCATTCACGACCGTGATCCCGAAATCATCGCTGGACTTCAATCCGTCGCTGGGGTTCTCTCTGATCTCAAAAAGGCTCCGTACACAATCTACGGCGACGAGCCTTTCGACTGTGTAGCCATCGTCTCTCACCCGCCCGACGAAGTCCCTGTCATGACCAAACTTCTGCCATCAAAGAACGGCATGCTCAACAGCATCGCCGATAACGTCTTCAACGCCATTCGCAAGGATCATAAGCGCCTGTTTTGGACTGCCCGTGCAGACGACGAGAACCGCGCATGGCATTTCGAGCGAGCAGATGGAAGCTTTACGCGTCAGGGCCGGAGCCTATTCTGGTATGGGATCCAGGACGTTGCCGAGGTGGAGCGAATCGTCAAAGGTTTCGAGCAGCAGGGCCGTATTGAGCGGGCATATCTCCCTGTTGGACCGAGTGTGCCTCCTCATCGGGCGGCTGCCCCATCCGGCACCCGTCCTTTCTCGACAATGGCCCGACCGTCGTTTAATGGGACTGCAAAGTTCGTCTCCCCAACACGCGGCTACGCTACGGCTGTCCCAGAGAAGAAAATTGCGCTCATTGGAGCGAGGGGGTACACTGGCCAGGCGCTTGTTTCGCTGTTGTCTGTCCACCCACACCTTTCGCTTGCGCACGTCTCGTCCCGGGAGCTCGCTGGGTCGAAGCTCAAGGAGTACACCAAGTCAAATGTGACGTACGAGAACCTGTCAACGGCGGATGTGGAGCGCATGGCAGAAGAGGGCGCGGTGGACGCGTTTGTGATGGCACTCCCGAACGGTGTATGCAAGCCGTTTGTGGACGCAGTGGACAAGGGGGACAAGAAAGCTGGACGGGAGACTGTGATTGTGGACCTGAGTGCGGACTACAGGTTCGAGAGCGGGTGGACGTATGGGTTGCCGGGTGAGAGTCGGCCGGTGGTCTGAAACATTCTGATCTAAATGTATTTTTGTTTGGAATGAAGAGCTATACAATCGCACGGCGCTACGAAAGGCCAAAAGGATTTCAAACCCTGGGTGTTATGCGACGTCAACGCAAATGCTGTTGGCCCCACTGTTGCCACACCTCGCGAGCGGGGCTGTTCCGACTGTGTTTGGCGTGTCGGGGTACAGTGGCGCGGGTACTCAGGCTGGACAAAAGGATGCAGCGGGGCGGTCGACGACTGTACCCAAGGTGTCTGCGGAGAGTTTGAAGGGCGGGATCCGAGCATATGCACTCACTGATCATATCCACGAGCGCGAGGCGGGGCATCACCTTTCGAGTCTCGTCAAATCTCCGCTGAGCGTTGGGTTTATCCCGTCCGTAGCGCCTTGGTTCAGTGGGATTCTCTCGTTGGCGAGTGTCCCGCTTGAAAAGACTATGCGCGCGTCAGACGTACGGGCTTTGTATGAGGAGAAGTATGCGGGGGAGAAATTAGTCAAGGTCAAGGACGCTGGGGAGGGTGTGGTTGTGCTTGGAGACGTGCAAGATCGACATGGATGGGTTGTTGGCGGAATCCAGGTACATAGTTCTGGTCGGCGGGCTGTTGTCACTGTGAGTCAGGCAGTTTTTATGTAGATCTTGAGTTGCTGATCGGTCGATATGTAGGGCGGATTAGATAATTTGTTAAAGGGGGCTGCAACGCAGTGTGTGCAGGTGAGTTCCTGTCTGGTGGGTAGTTTACTTGCTGATGAGTTCGGGCAGAACCTGAATGTTGCATTGGGATATGATGAGTTTACTGGCATACCATTTTAGAAAGGAATGTATGCAGTGCTGCTTCACTGAGCATGGCTCGCCTTGCTTAAACCGTTGATAGCTATAATATTATGGGGGTGCAAGTGAAATAAGCGTTGGTTGACTTGGCGTGCTGGAGTTTGGTTTCAAAAATGTTGTTGAGAGAATGTTGCAATGGATATTCCGGGACACTATGCGGATACTTCCGTGGCTAGAGCGTGGGTGCGTTTCTTCCGGTTATGATCTGTGAGCAACTGTACGAGTACAGTGCTTTTATATAATCTAAGCGGCTTGGATGCGCGACAGAATTAACTATGTGCGGCAGTGCGTTGTCAATGTAGCAGATCGAACTGAAACCATAACATTGCCACAACATCGAATAGTGACAGCGTGGATACATTCTACCTCAATCCGACGGTTCGCTTTCCGTCTTGCCAAACAGCCTTTCGAGCATCTCTATGTCATGTGCTTTAGAGAGCGGTTTGCCTTTTGTCGCTCCCTCTGGCCACGTCAGATTCTCTAGGTTCATCCCAGGCGGATACTTCGCATCACCCACTGTGCCACACCAGTCAAAGTCCACCAGCATCCCTCCTGTCTTATCTCCGCGCTTGACCACAATCACGTTCGGAGCTCGAAGGTCTCCAAAAACCAGGTTCTCTTTGTGCAGCATATCCACCGCCTTTTCGACGTCTTCCCGTATCGCCTCCAGCTCGGCCGATCCCGGCTTTGTACTAGGGAGACCAAGATAGTCGTACAGGTCGGTGTTAGGCACATACTCCATCACGATCATCCGGTCCCCTGCGGTCGGTAGCAGCTTTTCCGAGTCGAACAACAGCTTCGGGGCAAGTCCCGCGTTGGCGAGAAGCCTGTGCGCTCGTGTGCAGTATGTCTGAACGAACTTGACTACCACCTCCGTGTTGTCGGACGTATGCGCCTTGAATAACGCCCTCACTCCTTCCCTCGGCAGCAGATAGTCCTCATACGTGAGCTGCACCTCCTGTCCGCTCTCGTCGATGTAGCGACGGTGGTAAGGAAAGAAACGTTTAGGGTCCTCGGACGTGGGGAGAGACTCGTAGTAGGTGTTCAGGTGTTTGACCGAGTCAGTGAGCGAGTGAAACACGCGCGCCAGCTGGTCCAGTCGCTGGTGATTCCACGGCTGCCTCCCAAGCCACATAAACTCGGTCAGCGGCTGCACCACCACCCGCTCCAAGTACACAGCGCCTAGAATGCACATCCACGGGCCGGCCGCAGCGATGATGAGCGAAGGGCAGCAGCACATCTTCCGCAGATCCTTCGGCCCCTACAAGGAACAAGCTCAGCTGTGTAGCAAAGTGGACAAGACCCATCAACGCACCTCCATCTCACTCCAGTACATTGCGTACGATTGCGCCGCCTGGATGGAAGGATCAGACTCGCCGCTACCGATCTCGTTCTTGAGTTCGAGGATAACAGAATACCCTTTATATCCCGCCTTGCCCGCCTTGATAACTCCGTCTGCCTGGCCCTTGCTCACCGGATTCTGGGTGAATTCCATGTGGGAGTACTCTTCAAAAACGTCGAACAAAGCCTGCTGCCGGGTGTCTTTGTGCGGGTAGATCGCCTGTGCGCATTCCAATAACCTTTCAGCCGAGGAGTATGCCAAAGGTTCAAGTAACTTGGTTGTACAGGCCGCACCTTTCGTAAATCTCTCAAACACATCGTGGAAGAGCTGGATGGGAAGCCCAGTGTTGCTGAAGGGACGTCCATTTAAGATGGGTACTCTGCCATTCTCCTCATGTAGCTGTTGTACAAGAAAGTTCTTGGGCTTGGACGCATCGGACGGGGCCTTGCCATTACGAATCGACTGGACCGTTGCATCTTGTACTAGATCACGAGACAAAGGGACTACTTAGCTCAATTGGAAGCTAAGATGAGGTGTGACTGACCAAGCTGGAGGCGTGCGGTGCCAGTTAGAAGGCCGCCAAGGGCGTCCTGTGATGAAGGAGTGCGTGGCTCAGTCACTGAATCGAAACACAATTTTAGTCAGTAAGAAATCAATACTGCGAGGTTCCAAGTATGTGATACCACCGCAAGCACCGGAATGTGCGTCCGGAGGCTCAGGAGTGACTCGGAGGCTACTTGTGTTAAAAAATATCTGCTCACCTAAAGCCTTGACAAGCAAATGCACACGCTTATTATCGATTTGCTCTCCATGCGGCCAGTAGTGCTCCACGCGATAATGAGCCTTTAAAGACGCGTCCAATGGTGCAGTCGGATGCTCCGCATCAGCAAAAAGTGGATTTGTTATTTAACTTGGAAAGTTGGATTTAGTAGGATTTAGCAGGATTTAGTGAAATTAACTTGGATTTATTGGATTTAGTCAGATTACATCAAATTCACTAAATTGTCTTTTATTTGAGGAAATAAATTCTGTTGC